>ML682046.1:4944514-5141789 GCA_007922195.1 Podocnemis expansa
CGGCTCGCGCCGCCGCCGCCGCCGCCGCCTCGCGCCCCCCGCCCCGCTGGCTCGCGCCCGGCTCCGGCCACTTCCTTTTGTGACGCCGCCGCTCCCTCGCGGGCGGCGCGGTGACCTCACCGCGCCCGGCGTTCCACGCCCCGCCCCTCGCCCGCCGGCCACGCCCCCCCGCCGCCGCCATCTTGGGAAGCCCCTGCCCCGCCGCGGCCACGCCCCCTCTTAAAGGCGCAGGCGCCCGCTGGAGGACTCGCCGGGGGGCGGGCGGAGGGGTGGCTGTGGGGTGGGAGGAAGGTCGCAGGCGGGCAGCCTCCCACTGCCCCCTGTGGATTTTATGGGGGGATCGTAATCCCATGATGGGAGCGCAAAACTTCACGCCTCGCCCTGCTTGCACGGGGAGGTTGTGTCGCACGGCCACCAGCACGGGGAGGTTGTGTCGCACACCCACCGGCACGGGGAGGTTGTGTCGCATGGCCAGTGACACGGGGAGATTGTGTTGCATGGCCAGCAGCACATGGAGGTTGTGTCGCACGGCCACCAGCACAGGGAGGTTGTGTCGCACGGCCACCAGCACAGGGAGGTTGTGTCGCACGGCCAGCGGCACGGGGAGGTTGTGTCGCACGGCCAGTGGCACGGGGAGGTTGTGTCGCACGGCCAGTGGCACGGGGAGATTGTGTCACACGGCCAGCGGCACGGGGAGGTTGTGTCGCACAGCCACCGGCACGGGGAGGTTGTGTCGCACGGCCAGTGGCACGGGGAGATTGTGTCGCACGGCCACCGGCACGGGGAGGTTGTGTCGCATGGGGAGGTTGTGTCGCACGGCCGCCGGCACGGGGACATGCGTGGGGTCGGCAGCAATGTTCCCTCTAATTACTCATAGACTGTGTGCGCAAACAATTTCTGTGTGTGCGCAAGACCATTTCTTCGTAAGCACGCCAGTTGAATTTTTTGGTGCGCCCTTTAGTTTGTTGTGGGTGCAGGTTTCACGACCTGTGTGCGCGCGCACAGGCACACAGCTTAGAGGGAACGCTGGTTAGCAGATGTCAGGCAAAAGGAGGACGGGTCCTCCCTTTTACCTTCATGTCCTCCGTCCAGTGGGCATTTTGAAATACGTGGTTTTGTCTGGCTTTTTACTCAAGGAGGCTGGAATGCCCCAGGACAGTCTGCTTTTAGGGGGAAGTATTCCAGGGCCCCCTAAAAACAGAAGAATATTACACTGATGCTATATTTTCTCCATGTGTCCTCCTTTTCACACTTCCCCGTCCTCCGTTCCATACTTTGGTATCTGGTAACCCTAGGCGTGCGTGGCCTGGGTCTGGCCGCGATGTCCCCACCCCATGAGCTGGGTCCCTCGTTTTCACACCTGGCATTATCCGCCTCCTGACTCGCTGCCTGGGCTGCACCCCTTCCCTGGGCCTGCAGCTTCAGCCCCCCTCCTGCAGCCTCATCTGCAGAGGGGATGCTGGTGGTTAAAACCGGACATAACATTAAGAGTTTCTCTAAATTCCCTGTCTCCAAAGCATCTGGCAAAGGGGGAGTCTCTCCCACGAAAGCTCATACAATATATAAAGTTGTTACTCTTTAAAAGTGCCACTGGACACCTTTGTTTTGCTGAATTAGACTGACACGTCTCCCCCTTTGGAAATTATGAGAGCGAGCAATGCTGAAGACCAAAGTCCTCAACTCGTACACTAGAAACCTCTCGACTCATAGACTCCAAGGTCAGAAGGCACCAATATGATCATCCAGTCTGACTTCCTGCACAATGCAGGCCACACACTCGAGCAATAAACCTCTAACTGTGTCATTTTGCTGATCTATCTGTGTTTTCCCTTCTCACACCTCACCCACCCACTCCAGCAATAAACCTCTTATCATTCTACTGATGTGCTGGTGTTTTCCCTGCTCACAGCCACCCACATTGCTACACCCATACAACCTTTAGATCAGTGAAGCTCACAGCCTCAGGATATCACTGTGGCCAAGATAGGTAAACAAGAGCCTATGTTGTTGCAGCATTTAGATGGGCAACAAAAACACCCAGTCAATCCTAAAAGAGCATTGAAATGGATAGGAAATCTACTGGGCAAGGTTTTAAACCACCTTTAGCAGGGATTAGGCTGAGAAGTTCCTGTGGGGCAGTTTATCCCACCACTGCCTAACAGCAGGTTCTCGCCCCTTCCTCTGAAGCCACAGCTACCCGCTAATGTTGGAGAGTGAATACAGCACAAAATGGACCATGGGTCTGAGAGAGTCAGTCACTTCCAAACTCTTTGTTTGTGTTTTTCCCTCTTCTTATCCCGACCACTACTGCTTACTTTCCTAGAAGCATGAGGATCACATGAGCTTACAGTAGCTAATAGCTATATCCTCTACACCCTTTCATGCACTGAGGTGTGGGCAAGATGATGTACTGGTTAGAACAGGAGTCAGACCTCATGCTTGGAGCCAGAGATGTGCACAAGAGGGACAAGCAAGGGCACAGCCCCCACCCCATAATCAGCAGGAGGCAGTAAGTCCTTCCAGGAGCCAGACCCTCAGCTGAGGGAGATGGAGCCTCCCAGGACTCCAGCAGGGGAGAGCATACATTCCTCCAGGCCCCAGTAGGAGCTAACAGCTCCTCCAACCCCCAGGGTCTTGGTCGGAACAGAGTCAGAAGGCAAAACCCGAAGTTGTGGCTGGACAACAAGCCAGTAGTTGGAGCCAGGAGTCACAGCAGAACTGGTCTCATGGTCAGGAGCCAAACCAACCTGTCAGAGCCAGAAACCAGAGGAGAAGTGGAGTCGTGGTCAAGATGAGCCAGTGGTCAGAGGCAGGAGCCAGAGCAGAACCAGAGTCACGGTCAAGAAATGAGCCAGTGGTTGGAGCCAGGAGTTGAAGCGGACCTGGAAACCCAGTGGGAGTGAAGCCTGTGGTCAGAGCCTGCAGTCACGACCCTTGGGAGGAAGATAAAGACTGGGGCTAGAGCAGGAACAGGCATGGCTTGGAATAAGGGCTAGTGCATGATGCAGCTCTAGCACACCTGAAGCCTAGAATACACTGAGCAGCACTTCACCAGTGGTAGCTGCAAAGCTGGTTTGCTAGCTCTTCCGTCCAGTCAAGGAGCACCAGCACTAAGCAAGAGCTTCTTGGGCCCAGATGGGCTTTAACTGTATTTCCAGGTGACCACACCCAGAGCCATCTGACTTCCTGACACACCCTCCCTGCATCAAACCCTCCTTTGCCAACTAGAGCGGCTGTAAGAGTGAGGTTAGATTCAGCTAAATTCCATGAATCCCTCTCTCGTGTGTTACGTTCCAAAGGCGTAGCCGTGTGAGTCTTTAAGTGCCACAGGACTCGTGTGTAGCTGACAGACTCACATGTTGGGAGGGAGAATCACTCAATTGCCTTTGATGGGGGAGATGCTGAGTGAGTGCCTACCTCGTCGGGGTGGGACACCCACAAAGGCCAAGAGCAGTGGGAGAGTTTCTTCTAGCTGTGGGTCGGTGGTGGGTGGGAAGAGTCCTTTGGGGAACCTGGATTACAGATGGACTCTTAAGGCTTGATTTGGTACTCAGCACTAACAGCTGATTCTCTTCAATAGTCATCTGAGAATGGATGAGAGGGCTGAAAAGGGTGGCCCTTTTCCTTCCCTTATTTGTATTACCATAATGCAAGGAGCCCTCGTCATGGACCAGAATTCATCGTACCGAGTGCTGTACAAAAAGAATGAAAACACAATCCCTACTCTAAGGATCTTACAACCACAGTGAAAAACAAGAGACAACAGAGACATGTAGGTTGGGGGAGAACAAGGAAATGAGAAAATATCAGTCAGCATGATTGGTTGCAACATATCAACAGCCTAATTTTTGTCAAGATTTTTGAAGACATCACAGAAGGAGCATTTTGAGAAGGGATCTGAAGGTGGTAGCTTTGTGAATGTTCACAGGGAGCACCACCCACATGTGAAAGGCAGCATGGGGGATAGCATAAAGCTTGTTTAAAATGTAACAGGTGGGGGATGGAGGCTGGTGTCATGGGCTGAGGGGAGGGGAGTGTCGACAGCTTGATGGGGAACAAGAGAAGATAGGAGGGGTAGGGACTGGCCCCAAGAGTGAAGACAAGCAGCTCACATTTGACGCAGTAGGGAAGTGGGAGCCAGAAGTGCAAGTCAAAGAGGGGTGAAATGGTCAGAGTGAACTTTGCAGCAGCATTCTGTACAGACGCAAGTAAGGCAAGACTGCATTCGTCAGAGAGAAGGGTGTTGCTGTATTCAAGACACAAGAGCTTAGGTGAGATTTTTAGCAATGTGGGTGGATAAGAAATGCTGTGTCTTAGAGCTGTTACTCAGAAAGAGTTGGAAAGGTTTATATGTATTACAGATGTAAGGACCTATAAAGAGGAGTGAGTCGAAGATGATACCCAGGTTACAAGCCAAGCAGGATGCCGGTGTTGTCCACTGCGACTGATAAAGGAGGTAGTGGGGAGGGAGGAATAGTAGGGGCTCTTTTTTAGGCATCTTTAGTTTGAGCTGATGGTTAAATATCTGTGAGGACATAGCAGAGACACAAATTGAGATTATAGCTTGGACAGAAGGGGACAGGGATGATGTAAAGATCTAGATCTGAGTCATAAGCGTAGAGGGAATAGCTGAGTTTGTGTTTGCAGGTGAGATTACCCGAAGACAAAATGCAGAGGGAGAAGAGAAGACCCAGGACAGAGAGAGAGGCTTGTGGGCTTCTCACAGAAAGGTGCATGGACAAAAATACGGAGGCCCAGGGTGGAGCATTAGCTGTGAAGGTTTGGGTCCCTCAATCCCTGTGGCACTGGGCAGAAGAGAAGAAGACAGGAAATGATTAGGGGCCAGGTTCATCTCTGAGCCACCACTAATGCTGGTGGACGAGAGACAGGGAACAGACTCTGTGCTTTCCATATTTATATGTCATTGCTGGGGTTAATTTCCTACCAAGCTTGTTTCAGCCATGGGGAATCAGTAGAACTGAATGACTCCAGCTACACCTCCTTCAACCGTCTATCCATCCACTACCTCCTCTAGTTCTCCCATATCATTGACTGATCTCCTGCACTCAGGGGTGTTTCTGAAGGAATGGTGCAGACATGACTGGTGCTCAGCCCCAACAATAAAGCACCCAGGGACTTGCAGTTGCTTTGAGATTCTAAAATGTCCAGTTTCTTGGACAACCTCACCTGATGCGCTCCCGATTCTTCACAATCTGCCATGTCAGCCACAAAAAATGGTGGCTGATCCAAACCGAGCACTTGTAGTGGGCTACTGCAGTTGTTACTCTGAGCAAGAGAACCCAAGAAATGCAAAAACTAACACAGTGACTTGCAAACATAAGAGCATCCTTGCATCACAGAGAATCCCTGAGGAGTCAGCCTCAGACGTGGATTTCCCTGTACAATTCACCAAAATTCCAACATAGCTGTAGGATCATGAATTCAATACCTAATGAGCCATCACTGTCGATTCTGCCTTCCACAGATCAGCAGTTAAAGTCAAAAGTTGTCATTCTAGTGAAAGTTAAAGGCTAAACAGGTTCATTCAGGGCCAGCGTTAGACTCACAAGGGCCCAGGGCAGAAAGCCAAAGCCCAAGTCCTGCCTGAGGGTCTCAGCTTCCTAGTGGGAGAACTTGGATTTTGGCTTTCTGCCCCAAGCTGCAGCAAGTATAATCCTCACCCTGCTGAAGACTGAGCCCTGCAACCCAAGACTGATGCCAAAGCCCAAGAAACTTAGCTTCTGGAAGGCCCTATGTGGTGGGGGGCTCCAGGCAACTTCTTTGCTCACCACCCTCTAACGCCAGCCCTCGATCCATATTGTTACCTCTTAAACATGGGGCCCAAATCCAACCATTGAGCCATACCGGTATTGCATCAGCATTGTGAACATAGGGAATCTATTCAGGAGTAAAATAAGCCAGAATGCCCCGGAATGGCATTCTGGGGCATCCTATTTGTAGGGGGGCAGCATTCCAGGCCCCCCCTAAAAACAGAGGAATACACTGGAACGCTGCATTCTGGGGCCTCCTAAAACTAGAGTG
The DNA here is from genome assembly GCA_007922195.1 of Podocnemis expansa. NCBI lineage: Eukaryota > Metazoa > Chordata > Testudines > Podocnemididae > Podocnemis > Podocnemis expansa. The sequence goes on from ML682046.1 coordinate 4,950,557, forward strand.
TAAGAGGGCAAGATGGGCCCCCTTATATAGGGAGGCAAGATGGCAACCCTCATATAAGGAGGCAAAATAGCCTCCCTCAGAGACAGGTGGCCAAGGCTGCCCCACCCCTAAGGGAGACAGGTGGGTGGGACAGGAAGTATAAAAGGCAGATCCTTGAACTCAATTGGGGCATGGCAGCCAAAGGGGAAGGAGATCCCTCTTTTCTCTCTACAGCCCTTGCAGGAGACCTGCTCTGCCAAGAATCTGTGAGCACCCTGGGGACCAGATGGCTGCCTGGATCTACTGGCAACGGAAGTGCTAAGGATCTCACCGCCCCAGTGGATAAGCCTGGGGGAATTCTTGGAGCTGCCCATGCTGCCAGCACCACCGGAGGAACCTTCAGCCCTAATTGCCAATCAGTCTCCTGTGACCTAGATGAGCTTCCTCTGGCCAGTGATCACAGCCCCAATGAGGCCATGTGTGACTTAGAAGAAATACTTTCAAAGGAAGACTTATCTAGCCTGTTGCCCCCCAACAATGACAATGAGGAGTTGAGTAACCTGCCCTTGGGCTTCCACCCAGACGAGGTGGAGGATGAGGAGCCTGAGCAGGTACCTTGGGACACAAAGGTCGTCGGAGAACCATGGGGCTTGGACTTCTGGGCAGCAGTGGTCAAGCCAGGGACTAAACTGGTGTGTTGTGGTCCAGACCCTGCTGGTCCCATAACAGACCTTGCTCCCCAGTGCTGGGCTCTGGGCTGGGACATAGTGAAGTTGGGTCGGCCTGTGGCCTCCCACTTCCCCGCTTCCAAGCCCATCCTGGAAGCTGCTACCAGCATTCTGTAGCAACCCTCTTGCTTCCCTTTGTCTCACCCCTAGAGATAATTGTATTTGTTTGCCTGCCCACCCTGCTGAGGGGGGCAGAGACAGTAGTATTTGTCTGCCCACCCTGCCTGAGAAGTGAGGCAGCTGAGAAAGACAGCAGCTAGGCACCTCTACGGGGAGGTTCGAGGCGCCTGTCTTACACACAGGAACCCGCTGGAACATAGTGTTCCAGTGCATTCCCCCAGGGCTGCCTCAAGGGACCGCGTACAGCCGCCAGCCATGGCCAGAAGACAGTCTTCTGGCCAGCAGGGAACTGTCCCAGGCTGGGCCTGGGAGTTTTTAAAACTCCTGCCCTGAGCCTTCTCTGACTGAGCATGCTCTAAGCCTCTGAGCATGGTTAGTCAGAGCTTGGCCCATAGAGAATGAGGACATGAGGCTCCCAAACTCCTTAGATACTGTCATGGAATTTTTCAAATTGAAATTTTCTGTTTCCAGCAGAAAGATTTTTGGTTTAAATTTTCTCACTGAAAAGTCAAAATTCTCTTCAAAATATGTTAATATAAACTTTGTATGCGCATTTGTGTTGGTCAACATTTTCCATATAAAGTTTTCTGTAGTCCACTGAGCACCAGAATTTAGCTATTAAACTTATGCCCTTTCCCACCTTTATACGTTGGAGTCTCCTGCATGCTGCAGAAACTGGCAGCCATGTTGTGTCCACTTACTGTGCAGACTGTTAGAAGAGGCGCACACCCCCACCAATATGCACACTGAGTGCCTTCTCCTAGAACCATATTTTAATTCTTTCTTGTTCTCTGTTTGACAAAGTTTCTGTTTGCTTTTTGTGTGCCGAGAGCATAACAAGACATAGGCCAAAAAATGGGAGAGACACTAAGACAAGGAATGGAAAGAGAGAAATATTGTCCCTGGCAAGAAGAACTGGGTGTGTAGTTAATTCATCTACAACAAACAGACCAAGAACCTGTCAGCATATGAGGGTGGGCAAGGTCAGGGCATTGGTGGCCAGCTCTAGGGATTACAGTCAGGCACAGGCCAAGGATTCAGGGGCCGGGAGCCAATTGCCAGGAGATCAGAGTCATGTGACAAACTGAAGGGCTAGAACCAAGAGACAGGTGTCATGATTAGATAGCAGAAACCAATAATTAGCAGGGAAACATTCTTCAGCAACATAGATCTCATCTGTGCAAACACCTTCCTGCTGCTTCTTCTGAATTAATAAGGCAGCTGCCCAATCAGAAACCTAGGAGTGCTCCCAGTCACAGCGCAGGTGTGATGCTTGTGTCCCAGCAGAGCTTCATGGGGTCCAGTCCCAGCTACTGCCCCATCACCTGTTGGGTGGAGGATTGGAGTGTGCTGATTCCAAGTGCTCAGGGCCAGCCCAAGGTTTCTTGCTACCCTAAGCCAGCAGGGATTTTGGCGCCTCCCTCTCCCCACACCCCCCGGCCTCTGGGATCTGACCCTGGCCGGGGATCCAGCTGCGGACGGAGACCAGTGCTGCTGCCACTGGGATCTGGCCCCAGCGAGGGATCTGGCCATGGGCAGGGTTCTGGCTCCAGCTGGGAAGCGGTGCTGCAGACAGGGGTCTGGCCGCAAGTAGGGAGCGGAGCAGCCCCAGCCCAGCCCTTGGCGCCCCCTAATTGTTGGCACCCTAAGCAAGTGCCTCGGTCACTTCTGTGGAAGGATGGGCTCTGCAACTACTCCCAGCTTCAGGACTTGTTGGGCCTGACTATAAGAGTTGACGTTCTGCTGGCATTTTGTGCAAATCTTTGATAAAATACTCTCTGGAAATACTTCTGCTTCTCTCTCAACCCCCATTTTCAATAGATTTCTCTCTCCTGTTTTCTTTTCCCTGAGTGCCACACTTGTGTAAGATGCCAAACTAACAGTCAGATCTTCTGCTTGGCAAAAGAACAGGTTCAGATCAGGCAGCTTTGAAAATACAAAGTGCTCCATCACTTCTAAAGTACATCTTTTCTGCCAAATCTGTTAATAGAGCGATAGCAATTAGAAACGGGAAAGATTATTAAGGTCCCTTCCTGCCTGTCCTTTGACCGGGTGTAATATGCCCCTGCAACATATTCTTCAGAGCCTTCACTAATCCATTTTCTGAATAATTCAAATGATGAGGCACCTATGACTTCCTCTAGGAGACTAGAACCACCAGCTTAATGGATGGTATCCCCAAGAAATTGTTCCAGTTATTTAGCTTACATTTTCATGTGTTCAGTTTTACCCCATTACTCTGCTGTCCCCAAACATCTATCACTTAGATATTTATATCCTTCAAATATTTGTAGGGTTGTCAGTGGCCTATTTCCTGAAATTCCAAATGACATTGTTTCGTCTCTCTCTCTCTCTTTCCTTTCTTGCTTATTGGAGGTTTGGTTAGACTCCTACTGATTATGCTGCATTTGTTCAATCTTCATACGCGTGTGTCCCCCACCTCTCCAAGCGTCTCACCTCTACCAAGCAGCATGGAGAGCCCTCATGTGATTGAAGAGATCAAACAGAGGGTAATGAACTGCTCAGTTCTGTAGATCCTGTGAGACCCTCCTAACGGCGCCTGAGAAACCATGTGAGATTCACACTGAGGATTGTTCCAGAGATTACTGTTGCCCATCTGCCAAATGTTGGCAGATTTTGACACTTTGGTTGGTTGGTTTCCTGTTGGAGGAGAAATCCATGACATAGAGTCTGGCTATTTTATTAATGCAACTTATTTTACTTACACCATGTACTCCAGTCTTGGAGCAGAGATAGTCACAAACAGCACACAGGCAACCCCTTCTTTAAGGAATCTCAGCTCACACTCTGTAGTCTGGTACACAGGGGATGATTCAGCCCCAAGAATTGACTCTAGTTGAAGAGATTAAAGCACAGAGTAAACTCGTTTGGTTTGCTGTTTGCAGCATCTTCACCCAGAAGAAACCCTTTCATAAAACCAACAACATCACAACATTTCTTCGAAGACTGAATGCTACTCACATGCTAAGAAAAAGAGCTTCTAAGACTATGTTTGACAGCATCATCTGATGATTTCCTCCAGAACAGTATATTTTGTCATCAGTATGCGAGTTACTGTCTTTGGGACACGGAGTTGTCTAGTGCAGTGGTTCCCAACATTTTCTCTGCTGTGGCACACCTTGCTAGTTTTAATTAATTTGAGGAACGCCACCATATAGTTTCCAAACAAACGCATGAATATTCATGAGCCAATGAGCCAATGCAGAGCTTTTTGAGTACTTTTTCGAAAAATGTTGTAGCACGCCTTCTCAGACTTGATGGCACACCTCTGTGCTGTGGCACACTGGTTGGGAAATACTGGTCTAGTGATTAGTGCAAGAGACTGAGACTCAGGAGACATGTATTGTTTTCAACTCACCTTTGGGCCTTAATTTCCTCTTTCATAATACTAGGCTAATGATATCAAACACCTCTGTAAAACATTTTGCAATCTTCTTTGGACATAAGGTGCTATAGAAATACAACTATGCTATTAGGACAATTATTCAACACTTACTCATGCTAATGGACATCTCGTGCACTTATTGATGCCAAAATGGGACCTCAGAGTCTGTGAGTTTGAGAAAAATTGGAAGATAATGCTGAAAAAAAACCCCAAAACTAGAGGACCAAAAATAACAAAATTTTAAAAAAGGCTTTAATTTCTTCTTGCTTATTTTGATTTCTCCCTTTTCCTACATGTCTTAATTTTAATGGCATTATGTTATATATTTTTTCCTTTCAGCTTTGCTTTGCTCTTTTAAAATTCATGAGGTACATCAGAGAGGCTGATAAAAGAGGGTTATGAAAATGCCCTGCTGTTACTCATGTTATTGTGACAATTAATAAATAATAAACACATTAGAATGCTATTTTTCCTGTAATTCCCAGGACCTAGTGATGGGATGATTATGTCCAGATGTTTCTCCTGGAAGGCCTCTGACAATGGCTTGCATTTCCAAAATGTTTGTGGAACCCACTGTTCAGTGGCTGTTATGCCCCAGGTTCCTGCCCCACAGAAGAATATGTCTGTTATAACAGACAGCTAATGGATGTAGGATCAGATTTTCAAAGGAAACGAGACCCTTAGCTCCAGCTAAAATCAATGAGAGTTACCTTTAAAAATCTGGCCTTTAGCTCAAGCTGCAAGCATTCATGCTCTTATTTCTAGAAGTCCCTGCTTCACTCCCCAATGACAACTAAATGATGGTTGCTGTATCAGCAAAACAGCTATCCTGGGGGAGATAATTGTTTAGGAGCAGGAATGCTATGGACACTGTGGATTGGCTCGGTTCTGATAGTGGTTTTGGTACTATGGGCAGCAGGCCCTCGGAGTAGGACTGAGACGCACCAGACTAATTTCTGATAGGTCGCAAAGCAATCATCAGATATTTATGGCTTTTAGTAATCAGGACTGCTGCCTTCATACTAGAATGAAAGTCTCCTGCTTCAAGCCACTAATCCCAAAGCCTCCCATTCCCTCCTTCTGGCTGGGAACAGGAGATAGCTTGTCAGGAGATGAAGGGCAATGGGAGAAGGGCAGCGGGGGGGTGCAGTGGGTTGTGCCAAGTGCCAACTCCACACTGAGTCCTAAAAGGTTAATGAGAGCTGGGGGACTCGGCCAGGCCCAACCTTCTATACCTGTGCAAGGGATCAAGTCTGGAGGAAGGACTTTAAAGGGTTCAGGTGAAGCCCAATTAGGGATCAGCATAGATCGCTGGCTCTACCTCAGGGAGAGATGTCTGGTGAGAATCAGGGACCTGACCTAGCCTGCAAACAGACAGGTTCCTTGAATGTAGCTGAGCCTGCAACAGGGAGTACAAGGCTGTGTGGAAGGAAAGCTGGCAGAAATGAGTTTGCTGGAGGTTCTCTGTGCAGGCCAAAGGGCCGTCAGAGAGCTGGAAAACCTGCTCTGGGGCACAGACTGTCCTGCTCAGAGAGTGAAGTAAACATCCCTGCAGCAGAACCAGCTGGGGGACAGAAAGTGCTGAGAAGTTCTGCAATGAATCTGGGGAAGAACATTGAGTGGGGCTGACACCTTGGGAGTCGGGGAAAAGGGTGTAAGAGAAGTCAAGGTAGAAAGTGGGCCAGAGAGGCAGTAACAAATCTGTGTTGTTAGGCCTTGGCTGCTTAGGAACCCAGAGAATTGGGAGGCCTGGCTTTTCCCACTACCTATGGACACAAGGGCTATGGACTATTGAAACATATTAGACCGGGATTAAGAACTCGTGAGTCTGGAGTTGAAACCAAGGCCCAATGTGAGGTCAATGCACTTGTCTGTGGGATTCCTGGTTTACTCCAGAAGAGGTAGGACTGCATGACTCAGCTGGAAAACCAAATTACAAGAAGCAGCAGACTCCCATTGCCCTGGCATGGTTGTTAGCAGAGGCACCAAAAGGATGTGCACTTGCTCCGCCATGCCAAGCCATATGGGATGTGCCAGCTAGTGAGAGGCACTCATACAGGATGGAAGAGAGGAGATGGATGAAGGTGCAAGCTGGATGAGCAGATGTCCCAGAAACAGAATATCCCAGTTCTCAAAACTGAGCTTCACCTCCCTTTCAATTCTCTTCCAATTTCCTAGTTTTGTGCATAAGTGTCATCTCAGAGAGATGCAATGCTCTGGCCAGGGACATCAGAGGCATGTGGTAGCTGCTTGGATAAAGGGGAGAGGTGCACTAGGAAGGCTTCAAATGGTTAGGGACTGAGTTACCCTTCTGTGATTTTCCCTGGAAGCTTTCAGAAGCAGTGTCTGAGACTGTTGGGGGAGGCCTGAGGCTCACTGGGCAAGCTAACGAGCAGGTATGGGGCTGCAGCAATCCAGTTGTTGCCTACCAGACCATGTGTGTCTGACTCTCCGGCACTGGCACCACTTGGACTTCATGAGTGACTGTCATTGGAGAGGACTGACTCACAGGTGGAAACGAAGCTGTAAAGTGTCAGGGCAATGCCAAACAGCTCAGTGATGTTCATGAACACTAATATTTGGAACAGCTACTTTTCTGGTGGGAGGGATGAAATATTCCTCTTCTTTATGTCCCTAACAGGAACAAACAGCAGCAGCCTTTTGCAAAAACAAACAAGAAAGCAGAGGGAACAAAGATGAATGTGTTGAAAGAAGTGCCTCTATCTTGAAACATGTGCTGTGTAAATACTAACAGCATGGGCTTCAGTAGGGACAGGGCCTAGGATCTGTGGTTTCAGAAATAAGTGCCTCTGCCTCCTGGGCTAAAGACTCCTCAGTAACTGTTACTCGGTGGGCCGGTCTCCAGAGGTGGTGTCACCAGAAACTCCCTGTCCTAAGTAAGGAGTCCTGTGGCATTTCTAATGACTCACAAATTTATTTGTTGCATATGACTTTGCGGGCACTATTCCACTTCATTGGATGAATGAAATGGAAACTGTAGAGCCGGGGGGTCTCAAACCTGTGGCCCATGGGCCTCATGCAGCCCCTAAAGTTATTTCCTCTGGCCCACAATGACACTATCAATATCAATATTTGCAGTAGTGTTGTATGAAAAGGTTTCAGCAGTGCAGCCCTCAGGTTAACATACAAGTCCTCATGAGGCCCTCATGGTGTTTTGAGTTTGAGACCTCTGCTGTAGACTGTGTGTGTATGAGTCTACACATTTGGAGAAGAGCAGGTCACAAGGTCAATTCAAATAGTTCAAAAGGGATAGTCTGCAGTTTCCCTTTCTTGAGTCTAATGAAATGGGATTGTGCCCACAAAAACTTATGTGATAAATAAATGTTAGCCTTTAAAGGTGCCACGGAACTGCTTGTGAAATAGGCTAATGGGGCTACCTCTCTGGAACTTGTCATGATGACATTTATTCACTCTTCATTTTAAAGTAGGAGCCAGGTAGACAATAGACACAACCAAATCAGTAGAGTCGGGCCCACTTGCACTAGGGCTGAATTGGGGCCTTACGCAGCACATCCCAAGATAAAGGTAAGCAGATCCATTGGAAGGAAACCAAAGTGAAGACTAAGCACCAAGCCCTGCCCATCTCTAGGAAAACTAACTTTTATAGTTCCTATGTCAAGAGAGCAAGAATTCTCAGCATCTATCCTTCCACTGACTTCCTCTTTAGTGTAGCAAACTTAAGCTATTTTTCTTCATGTCCAAGGCCTTTCATGGCCTATTCTCATCTGTAACAAAGCCATGTGGCCTCCCTCGGAGGGGCTGGCACAGGCCACCAGGTAGCCAGGCCAGGGTATGTATGATAACACCTGCTGGAAGAAGTTCAGGGCAGGAAGTATGAAAGCTGGCCTTGTAGCATAGTCGGGGGAGAGCTGTTGGAGGAGAAGGGCATCTCTCCCACAGGGCTGGGTCTTTAGCCTGACCCCAGCTCCACTAAAGAGCCACTGAAGTTGCCTGCAGCCAATGACTTGGGGAAGTTGCTGAACGCTGGTGGGCCTGCCTGGGCCACCCCTCATGATCTACCCCCAAGAGGTGGACAACTGGGGCAGGCGAGATGTAGAATCCTAGCACTTGGCAGTGAGTTTTGGCTGGAGTCTTGCTGATCAGGGACGGGACGCCCCACCACTGTTAAGACGTGGGGCTGGGATGGGGTGGAGGTGGGAGAGCCCATGTCCCGCTACCATCCCCTTTGATCCAGACAAAGCTTGACATGACCCCCCATTCCCGCCAGGGAAGCCTCATGGGCTATAGACTGCTTGTTTACCCCACCCTCCCTGAGGGCTTGGGGCTATAGACCAGTTGCCACCCCTCTTCGCCAGACGCCAGAGCCTGTAGACCCCTGAGGAGCTGCATAGTGAAATAATGAGGCTCCTTCCAAGACTCACAGTCCAGGTTGACCCTGATCTGTTACACCATCCTACCCAGGGCTGTAACTAGGGCAGGGAGACCGCGGCAAAGCCCCAGGTGCTGAATCTTAGAGGCTGCCGCACAGCCGGCAGTCATAGCCCCTACCTGGCCCCTTCTTCCCACCCGCCCTCTCAAATTCAGCACCTGGGGTGGCGGGGAGCCGGATCTGTTTGCAGACGCCACTGCCTTCCAGCAGCGGCTGGGGATGGATCCAGCTCCCCGCCACCTCCCAGGAGTGGCTGGGATTACCCTCTGCCCCCTGGTGGCAGCTGGGGACAGATCAGGCTCTGAGCAAGATCGGGGCTGGGTTGGGGAGGGCATCTTTGGGGCTGCTTGTGCCGAGTGCCAAAACACCTACTTCTGGCCCTGATCCTACCTAGTGACAAATTACAGAGCCAGCCATCAGTATGCTGCCCGCTTGGGAGGGGCTGGTCCAGTGCATACGTCTGTTCTTTCTTGCTCTCAATCTGAATTAAAGGTCATTCTGACAAAGTATTTGTTTGCTTTTTGTGTGTACAGAAAACATGCCAAGAACAATGGTACAGTGGGAGAGGTGCTGATCCCAAGAAAGGAACAATCTCAGTAAGTGAGACTCCTATGGCAAAGTAATTCTTGTATTTTCCAGAGAAGAGACCAGTCCTGACAAGTAGGCCTCAAGATGCTGCAAAGAATTTAAAAAAAAAAAACAAAAAAACCTGAAAATGTTTCTCTTCAAATACATGTGGGTCTTCTCTTGACATCTGTTTATATTATATATATACAGTATATATATTTTTGTCTTGAGTGCAGTTCTAGTAAAAGATGCTAAAATGAAAGCTCTGGGAACTCAAGTCCTGTGCATAGCAACAGAGCATACGCAGTGTGGGCAGTTGTGGAAATAGCTAGTTTTTTATATGGTGCTTTACATGAGTAGATCTTGGAGCACCTCCCAAATCTCACTGTGGTAGGGAAGTGCTATCACCCCTGAGTTAGAGATTGGATAACTTAGACAAAGACAGGCTGGAGCCCCCTTCAGAGGTATTCAGGTGCCTAATTTCTGTTGATTTCAGTAACAGCTAAGGAGCTGGGCTTAAGTGAGGTGCTCAAGGTCCCAGTGGAAGTCAGTGCCACAGGAGAGCTATATGAGGTCTGATCTCTATATTTATTTTATTAGTAATTAGTGATAGGATTTAGAGATGAGAAAAATTAGTAACATTCCATCCTCTTCTCAAAACAGTATTATTCCCTCAGGGGCCCCTTCCGGGCCAGTTTTGAATTGCTCAGTGTGGGGACGTGTGATACTTTGCTTGGGAGACCAGAATGCAAGTCTTGCCCACAGGAAACTTATCCTTATATCTAGCCTATGTTGTTGGTACTTAACAGCACCTTATTGCTCCTCTTTATGGTCTCTCTGCTCACGCTATCCATTTGCTGTTTGCCACCTGGGTGTTCACACTCTAGTCCATACCATATATCTCCTTAGTGTTAAAAGGTGTATGGAGCCTTGTTCTCTCTCTGCTTTCTCTCTTCTGCTGGTTGCTTGGAAGTAATGGGTAAGACCCAGCTGTTTATGGCACATTTGCTCAGCTCTTTGATTTGTCCTTGTATGTAACAAAATTTCATTCACATTAAGACACAGACCATTTTTTAGTTTTGAATCTAGTTTGCTCTTCTAAAATTCATGCAGGACTCAGGGTGGCTGAGAGATGAGGGTTATGAAAATGCTCAGCTGTTACTCTTATTAGTCTGATAATCAATAAATAATAAACACATTAGATAGCCTTTTATCTGAGGTTCCCAGGACCATGAATGTGCAATGTTTATAAGCTGGTGACCCTCTTGGAAATTCTCTCTTTGGGAGGTATATTTCCAGACATTCTGTGAAGAAGGTAAGCCTAGGAGTTACCATTTATTAGCAGAACTTGGTCTCATAGTTCATGCTTATCATATTGAAAATGTTTGTTTAACCCAAACTTGTATCTTACTGGGGGGAAAAGGAGAGCATCCTATGTTGCCTGAAATCAGGACATGTGTGTCCTGTTACAATCGCTGACACTGACCTGCTGTGTGGGTTTGGGTGAGTCACATCACTTCACCCTCCCCACCACACCCCTGATACTTGCCTCCTCTGTAAAGTGCTGGTTTTACACAGACGTAAAGCGCTAAACAAGAGTACGACCTCATTCTTACTTATTAGTGCAGGGAAAAGTAATGGGTTTAGGATATTTTTCACCACCTCGGTTTGGCCTTGCAACCAGCCCAAGTGATCAAAACTCATTAGCAGACCCTGGCCATTCAGAAATGGGGGCAGCTTAGTCCCATTGCTTTCATTATCAAACTGACCATTAATATTGACCTCACTGGAAATCTCAATAGTGACAGCAAGGTAGAAGTCAGTCTTGCCCTGAAGAACACTGGTGCATTGGGATGTTTGACATGCTGCCATAGCTGCTCAGTGCCTATTTTATTTGCAATCAAAGAATCTTCAGGCTGCTTTCCAGGTCAGGAAAATAAAGAGAAATTCTGGCATGGTTTTCTTCTGGGCTCTGCCTGTTCCTTATCTTGTGGCCTTCAGACAGGGTTTCTCCCTTTGAGAGCAAGCAGCTGTTCCTTTATCAAGGTTCCACACTAAACTTATTCTCGCTACATTATCCTATCTCAAGGACTCTGGCTGAACTGGTTCAGCCTGCCGATATCTTTTTACATCACTCATCAAGTACTGCTCCTTCCTCCGCCAAGCTCTGTGCCCACAACAGAATCTTTGCATAGCAACAGAATTGGAAACACTGTGCTTGCCCAGGTTGTCCTTTGCTATGCCATGGTTTCTTCTAACTCCACCCCAGGCTGCATTTCAGCTCTGGGGTCAGAGCCAGCTCTCACTATGGTGGTATACATCACTGACGACATCACTCGGGATTTACACCAGCATGAATAACAGAATTTGGCCCCTCCCATTCCCATATGTAGTCCTTAACTCCCCCTTTCTGCTTAATCCCTTTTTTTACGCTGCCTCATCCACTGAGAACAGTCTCCCTGTGCCTGAGCCACGTTCCCTTTTCCAGATCTCTCTTTAAATTCCACTTCTTTCACCTTTCATTGGCGATCAGCCATCATTCTGTCTTTCCCAACCCTTGCCCCTAACCTTTCAGTGCATTGTACCCCTCCCCTCCCCAATGTACAGCACAATCTCCCAAGGCTGGGAGCTAATGTCAACAAAGGGCCCATTCCAGCCTTGGTAGAAAATCTAAGGCAGGGATGAACTTGACCCACTGGTGTTTCCTCTGGCTTCTCAAGCTGTCCCAGAAATGACAGTCGCTCTTCTTTTCCTTCTGTTTAGATGGGAGAGTGGTCCAAAAACTGTTTTATGTTGTCAGATGTGGTCACTGTATGGCAAAGGTTGAGCACCGCTGTTGTGAAGCCTGTGGAATTATGCCAGCCACAAGGTATCGCAACAACCACCCATTGTTCCAAAAACAATCAATCAAAATTAACCATCACAGAAAGGAGAAAAATCATTCTCCTTAACTTCTGAGGATAGCACAAGCAATGGGCTTAAATTGTAGCATAGGCAGTTTAGACGGGACACTAGAAAAAACTTCTTATCAGGGTACTGAAACACTGGAATAAGTCGACAAGGGAGGCTGTAGAATTTCTGTTATTGGAGATTTTTCAAGAGCAGGTTAAACAAACAGTTGTCAGGGTGATCTCGATAATTCCTGCTCCTGCCATAAATGCAAGGGATTACATTAGATGACTTCATGAGGTCCCTTTGAGTCCTATGAGTCTATCAAGGCTTGAACTAGCATCCCCAGTGAGCTCACATTGTCCTATTCTCTCATCCTCCCTTTTCCCTTTCTTCTGTTGTTGCTGTTTTCCCCTTTCCCTAGATTGTAAGGTGTCCTGACCAGGAAGTCCATCTCTATGTGTTCTCTAATGGGCTGTGCACATCTGTGATACTACAGAAATGAGAGATAATAATAATAATCTATGGAACTCACTGCTGCATATTGGGGCCACTGGCTAATTAGGGATTAAGGGAAAGTTAGATCTGTGCTAATGTACGTATGTATGCTTCACTGATGGGATAAAACCACAGGTACTACCAATCAGTATGCTTCAGGGCATAAACTAATCAATGGCTGAGCCAAGGATGACATTTCCCTCCTTGATTTAGTGATGCACAATCAGTCGCCTGCAGAGGGCTTATCCATCCAGCTAAGAACGTAAAGTGTGCCCATCGCCATTGTATCCATGCTCCCTTAGGGTGTGAATGGTAATGATGGCTTTCTCTTGCTGCTGATCTGGGCTCTGAAGATGCCCCATGACAGATTCCACTCCTGGCTTTCAGATTCCTAACACAATATAGAAGGGACCTATTCTACAAACCTGCTCAAAGATTTCTGAACCTTGGAGGCAAAGCCGCTTTGGAGCGGCTTCTGGCTCCTCAAAGGGCTGTGTCTGTCTCCTTCCCTCAGACTGGCAATCACCATGTGCTCACATACACACCCTCAAGACACATACACAAGATAATACGCCCTTGCACAAACCTATGCCCACAGTCACAAATAATGCCACAGCCAGGCATTGACATGTACACGCAATGCTGTGATGCGCACATACTCGTGGCTGTGATTTCCTTCTACTCCGGCTCGTCAGAGGCTCGAGAATACAGACACGATGACCGGCAGACTTCTGGTGCCCTCTGACCCTTTCCCATTATAGACTCAGGCCTTCCTGCTCTCGTCCAGTCACAGGGAGGTTAGATGTTATATTATAACATCGGTGTAGCTTTGTGGGGTGGGGGAGAGAGGTTATTTCAATTTAAAGTCCAGATACTGTTTTGTATCAAACCTTTTTCTGAGGGGTGGCACCCACAGTATAAGCAACACGACTGAAATTCCTGGCCCATAAGTGAATTCCGGAAAGACTGATCTAACCCCCATCTCCTGCTCCTGTCTAGGTAAGGCAGAGAATCTGAGCTCTGCTTTTCCCACGGCCAGGGCTTACAAGGGGGACCTTCAAAACTGAGTTTCTGTCCATTCTGCACAGGACAGACAAAACCTCCTGTGAGCTGTGACTTTGCCTCCCAGCCTAGCATTGAGCAAGCCACTCACCCTCTCTGACTCAGTTTTCCCATCTGCAAAACAGGAATAAAAACTCACCTCCCTCAAAGGGGATGATGAGGATTCATTGCTGATGGTTGTAGCACAATTTGCAGATTAAAAATGCTAATGGTTATTTATCATCATCTCATGGTGCTTTTAACAGAAGCAAGGGGTTACCTTAGTGCCGGTGCCCAAATCTCTCCCTATTTCCTTTAACTTTCATCTCGTTTGCTATTGCCCTCCCCAGAGGAGGTTGTATTTCAGAGGTGCTGCCTATATATCCTTAGCAAAGGGCTCTGGGCTCCTTGGGGGCAGACAGTGTCGGGTTTCTATAGTGATGTAAATATTCTAGCACATTTGTGCTGCTGGAGTTGGTTTTCAGGCTGCAGGTGGCAGAAAGTCAAGAGTCTCTCTGCCTCGCTGCTGCCAAGAGCACAGTCAATATTTGGAAGTGGGAGGCACTGTGGCCAGCATGATTTGTTGCACCACAAATACACACAATTTCCATTATGCCTCAGCAAACAGCGGCCAGGCAGAGAGCAAAGGTCAGCTGTCCAGGCTTTCACTGTGCATTTTACAGTAGCAAGCAAATAGAGTTCAGGTTTGGGTTGAAGAGAAGAGAGTGACTCTGCAAGCAAGTTCCAAAGGGATAGCCGTGTTAGTCTAGTCCAGTAAAAAAACAACAAGCAGTTGTGTGGCACTTTAAGACTAACAGATTTATTTTTTGCATGAGCTTTCGTGGGAGAAGATCCCACTTCCTCAGATGCTTCGAAGATGGGTGAACTTACAGAAAGGAATGAAACTAAATGAAAGGGGGTGTAAAACATAGGATCAGGTCTGCAAGCAAGGACATCCAGAGTTCTGGCCAACTTGGCAGCACCCATTTAATGCATAAATAAATAAATGCAGCATTTGCATGTTCTTGAGTCTTTCCAAGAAAATCTAATCTTAGTAATTCCAGCTACCACTAATATGTCTGGATTTTTTTTTTAAATGAACAAGAATTATGGAGAAAATGCAGAGTTTTATTAGAGTGGAATCCTCACCCAACCAGATGATCCTTTTAAAGGGATGCCACCCACTTCAAAACCAAACAATTTCAAGAAATGGGTTAAAATTAGGTTCAGATTCCATGCCTCCCTCAGAGTCCCTTATCATGTTTTGGAGGTTCTATGAAAATTTTAAAAAATATTTTGCTGTTTCCTGCTGATGTGCAAGAGACCCACCCTTGCCAACAACAGGTAAAACTGAAACTGATCATGCACCAGAAAAGGTGAGAAGTTCAGTCACAGAGTAAACAAATCCTAAAAAATAAAGGAAAACCCTCCTTAGCAATTACTGATCCTCTGAGCTATTCCATTAGCACCTCCTTCCCCACTTAATTCAAGTCACATTGTTCTCTGAATGTCATTTCTAAGATTTCTGACCCTAAACAGTGGTTTTTAACTAGTGTGCTGTGGCACACTGATGTGCTGTAAGAACTGTCCAAGTGCGCCGTGGAATTTTGTATCAAGGTAATGAAAATCAATGTAAAACAAACATTGTTTCGTTAACATTCTATCTGACCAAAATCACAATTCATAAAACTTCTGAAAATTAACCAAATTAAAAGCAAGGTATCAGTCTTTCGATTCCAAAATGTGAACATTCTAAATCAAGGTGACCAAAGGGCAAAACTGAGATGATGTGTATTTTTTCTGGTGGTTTTGAGGCATTAAGGCATTTCATTCCTCTTTAGCCTGTTGTATGCACTAAGCTGTGAACCCTTCTAGGAAGATTGTAACCATAGTAAAGGTAAGTATATGTGACATTTATGAGCAATCAATTCAGCTAAAAAAAAAGTGGTAGTGCCACGGAATTGTCTCACTGAAATGTGCCATGTTACTGAAAAGGTTGGGAACCACTGCCTTAACCCTTAATAATTCTGAATCAGCCCCTTCCCCACAAATCATAAGATTGCCTTAACATTCAAATGAAACTTTTAAAAAAGTCTCTAGATTTGGGGGATTCTCTGTATTTTCCTTCAGATTGTTAAGGCTGTAGGGGTCGTTTTCAAGCTTTTTTACCACAACCCTAAGGGCTAGAAACTTATTTCAAATTTAAAAAAAAGTCTCATGCTCACATAGGAGCAGAAGGTGGTCCTTTAAGGAAAATAAGAAATATGAGAGCAGATGAATGATACAGTGCCTCAGATCACTGATCCGTCTAGCTCAGTATCCTCTCTTCCAAAATGGGCTAATGAATGAATGAAACAGTGATCACCAAGTGATCCATCTCATCACCTGTTCCCAGATTCTGGCAACCAGCAATCCCTGCCCATTGGCTAACAGCCATTGATGGACCTATCCTTCATGAATTTAGCTAGTTCTTATTTGAACCCCATTGTGATCTCTTCATCTCCACAACATTCTCTAACAAAGAGGTCCACAGGCTGTGAAGAAATACTTCCTTTTGCTCATTTTAAACCTGCTGCATATTAATTTCACTTGGTGACCCCAAGTTTTTGTGTTATGAATAAATAACAGTTTTTTATTTAATTTTTTATTTAATCGATTTAATCTCTATTTATTTTCCTTTAGGAATTAGTTCTTTGTTTACTTTCTCTATACCATTTTATAGACCTCTATCATATCTTTCCTAAGGTGTATCTTTTCCCAGCTGAAAAAGTCCCTGTCTTATGAATCTCTCTTCATATGGAAGATTTCCCTACCCCTAATAATTTTTGTTGTCCTTTCCTGTACTTTTCCCAGTTCTTTCTTTCTTTCTTTCTTTCTTTTTTTTTTTTTTTTTTTTGAGAAGGGGCGAGCAGATCTGCATGCAATATTCAAAATGTGGATGTACCTTAGATTTATACAGAGGCAATATATTTTCTGTCTTATTATCTAACCCTTTCCTGATGAATCCCAGCATTGTGATACTATGACTATTAGCTACTTTGACTGCTGCTGCACACTGAGTGTATATTCTCAGAGAACCAGCCACACTAATTCCAAGATCTGCCTCTTGAGTGGTAACAGCTAATTTAAATTCTATCATTTTATATTATGTTTTCCAATATGCATTGCTTTGCATTTATCACTATTGAATTTCATCTGCCATTTTGTTGCCCAGTCACGCAGTTCTGTGAGATTCCTTTGTAAGTCTTTGCAGTCTGCTTTGGAGTTAACTTTCTTGAATAGTTCGTATCATCTGCAAATTTTGTACCATGCTGTTCACCCCTTTTTCCAAATCATTTATGAATACATTGAACAGCGCTGGTCGCAGCACAGAACCTTGGGAGACTCCACTCTGAAAACTAACAGTTTATTCCCACCCTTCATTTTCTATTTTTTACCTGGTTACAGATCAAGAAGAGGACCTTCCCTCTTATCCTATGACAGCTTACTTAAGAACCTCTGGTGAGGGACCATGTCAAAGACTTTCTGAAAATATCCATTGAATTGTCCTTGTCCACATGCTAGTTGACTCCCTCCAAGAACTCTAGTAGTTGTGAGGAATGATTTTCTGTTGCAAAAACCATGCTGACTCTTCCCCAACAAATCAAGTTCATCTATATGTCTCATAAGTCTGTCCTTTACTATAGTTTCAATCAATTTGCCTGGTACTGAACTGAGGTTTACCAGTCTGTAATTACAAGGATCTCCTCTGGATCTTTTAAAAATTCACATCACATTAGCTGTGCTTCAGTCACCTGCTACTGAAGCTGACTAAACTGTTAGTTCACTTATGACAGTTAGTTGTCCTGCAACTACATTGGCCGAGTTCCTTCAGAACAGGGGTTAAAGTATAATTTGGTGGGCCTTGGAACCCTCCTAATCAGGTGGGCCCCCCCCCCCAGCTCCTGCTCTCTAAACGCCTTCCCCCACCCCAGCTACTTGCCCCAATATCCATTCCCCATCCCCCAAATCCACCCCCAGCCCCCAAAACCCACCCCCAACACTCACTCCCGTCCCCAAAATCCACCTGCTGCCCCAATACCTCTCCCCCCAGTGCAAGCTGGGCACCCCAGCACTCACCATCAGCGCACTGGCCCGGGAAACTGTGCAGCTGCAGGCTGTGCTTTGAGGCTTCTACCAGAATGCAGCAGAACACCATTCCAGGGCCTGCTATTTTTAGGGGCCCAATGTTTGGGCCCCTAAAAATAGAAAATGATGCCAGAATGCTGCGTTCCAGGGCCTGCTATTTTTCAATGGTGGGCCCTGGAATGCAGCGTTCCGGCACCATTTTCTATTTTTAGGGTGGCTGGAACGTCGAGCACCTAAAAACAGTGAGCTCCGGAATGGCATTCTGGGCCAATCCAGCACACTTCAACCCCTGCTTCAGAACTCTGGGGTGATATCATTTGGTCCTAGTAAGTTATTACTGTTTAATTTATCAACTTGTCCCAAAATCTCCTTTAATAATATCTCAGTCTGGGACAGTTTCTCAGATTTGTCCTAAAAAGAATGACTCGGGTTTGGGAATCATCATCAGCCATGAAAAATGATGCAAAGAACTCATTTAGTTTCTCCTAAATCAGCAGTTCTCAACCTTTTCCTTTATGTGGACCACCACATTGTCATCAAAAGCTTTTGAGGACCACTGCATGTGCAAGCCATTTTAAACATTTTTAACATAGACTATGGCTTATAGGAGTCAAACTTGTGTATCAAGGGGTATTAAAAGTGCAGCTATTTCTAATAATTTATTATGCTCACTGACAAACATGTTGCACTCATCACCGTACACTTATCTGCAGCTTATTTACCCGCTGTAATTATTTTTTTCCCCCCAGAGATCACCTGCAGTCCACTTGCAGACCACCAGTGGTTCTTGGACCACAGGTTGGGAACCACTGTCCTAAATAGCTTTATCGTTCTTGAGTGCTCCTTTAGCATCTCGATCATCCAAAGACCCTACTAGTTATTTAGCTGGCTTTCTGTGTCTAATGTACTTTTTTTTTTTTCTCTGTTATTTTGAGTCTTTGGCTAGCTGTTCTTCACATTCTTTTGTGGCCTTCCTAATTATATGTTTCCCCTTTACTTGCCAGAGTTTATGCTCATTTTTATTTTCCTCAATAGGATTTAACTTCCACTTTGAAAGCATGCCTTTTTGCCTCTAAGTGCTTGTTTTACTTCATTATTCAGCCATGGAGGTGTTTTTTCGATCCTCTTAATATGTTTGTTAAGTTGGTGTATACATTCAACTTAAGCCTCTATTATGACCAACAAGGAGTCTGGTGGCACTGAGAAGACTAACACATTTTTTTATCATATGAGCTTTTGTGGGAGAAAATCCCACTTATGTCTGACAAAGTGGGATTTTCTCCCATAAAAGCTCATGTGATAAATAATTTTATTAGTCTTTTAAGTGCCACCAGAATCCTTGTCTGTTTTGCTGAACTAGACTAGCACGGCTACCTCTGTTATGGTGTCTTTGAACATTTACATGAAATTTGCAGGGATTTCACTTTTGTCATTGTACCTTTTAGTGTCTCTTTAACTAACTAGCTAATTTATCTGTGCTCATGAAATTAAATGCTACTGTGGTGGGCTGCTTTGGGATTTCTCTCCTCCCCTACTTGCCCCAAGATGTTAAATTTAGCTACGTTATGGTCACTATTACCAAGCAATTCAGCTCTATCCACATCTTGGACCAGATCTTCTGCTTCACTTAGGAGTAAGTCAAGAACTATTTCTTCTCTTGTGGGTTCCAGGACTAGCTGCTCCAAGAAGCAGTTATTTAAGGTATCTAGAAACTTCTCTCTGCATCTTGTCCTGAGCTAAGTCAATATGGAAATAACTGAAACCCCCATTATTATTGATGCTTTTTTTTTTTTTTTTTTTTTTTAATAGCCTCTCTAATCTCCCTGAGCATTTCACAGTCACTCTCACCATCCTGGTCACCTGGTCAATAGTAGATCCTTCCTGCTATTTTATTATTCACGCATGGAATTGCTATCCATATAGAGTCTATGGGACAGTTTGGTTCATTGAAAATTTTTACTACATTTGGCTCTATGCTTTCTTTCACATATGGTGCCACTCCTCCACCAGTATGACCTATTCTGTCCTTCTAATGTAGTTGGCTCCCCAATATAACTGTGTCCCATTGATATGATAGAAAAACATGAAATTGGGTGACCTTGCATTGCTGTGGTTCAACAGGGAAGATAAATGCTTCCTATTGCCTGCTGGCATGAGACTGAGTGGGAAGACAAGGCACAATAGGCCGGGTTATCCATTCAAGCCGAAAGACACCCTGATTCAGCAGTACATATGTCTAACTTTACACGAGTCATTCCATTGACTTCAATAGGAATGTTCCCATCTATCTCAGGTACTTAGCAAGCCCCTATTTCCTCAGCATCTCATGAGCTAGAATATGCTTGTCCTTATACCTCCCCGCTCCACCCCCCTGAGAGTTAGGGAAGGGCTATTATCCCCTTTGCACAGATGGGGAACTACAACTAAGTGACATGCTCAATATCACACAGAATAGCTGAAGCCAAGCTGGAAATTGAACTCGGGGCACTTGAGTTCCAGTCAAGTATTGTCTTCTCTATATTATTGTTAGGCAACTGCTAAAGTACCTCAGCCAGAGTGTGGCTGAAGGCACTTCAGTATTTTTGTGGTAAATTACCATTTTTAAAAACAATTAGGTTTGTCATGATTTTTTCCTTCTATGGCAGAGTCTGTCCATATTTTTTCACTATAAGATAGAGTTATAGCTGTCTGAGTGCTTTAATTCTGTATTTCCATATTGTACCACATTTAGACTTAAGTTTGAGGTATAATTACTGCATTCCTGTAATGTCATCTTCGCCTTAAACTCCTGTTAAGTACTCTCCACTTCAAGAGGTTTTTGCTTGGAAA
The DNA here is from genome assembly GCA_007922195.1 of Podocnemis expansa. Taxonomy (NCBI): domain Eukaryota; kingdom Metazoa; phylum Chordata; order Testudines; family Podocnemididae; genus Podocnemis; species Podocnemis expansa. The sequence goes on from ML682046.1 coordinate 4,971,153, forward strand.
GGGAATAATTAATAATCACAGTGCACAGGTGTCTACTGCCTGCATTATACAATATGATTATTAATCATTTCCAGACAAAAAATTGTCACCCTGAAGGGTCCCAAAGCACTTTACAAACCTTGAAGGATTTTTTTTTTTCCTCAGAGCTGAGATGCATCTTCTGGAGTAGGGCTAACAGCAACACTACATGACAATTTAGGACAGGAAGTGAGCAACAATGCCATGAGGCAACTGAAACTTCGGGGAGGAATTAGTTAGGCAGAATGCAACTACGCAAGTTAGAATCTGGCCAGGACACCTATTGGGAAAAGTGCCATGAGTGCTGTAATGCCCATGAGTGGTCAGGACCTTTGTTTATGTCTCATCCCAAATGGAAGAATAATATTAGCACCTTACTCATGTTTCCACATAGGTTGCCAGGTCTTGGTGCTTGCCTTTTGTTAGCCTCCTATTCCAGGTCCTGCATGCCATAGATTGTGATGTAGGGTCTGATTTGACAGAGATGAAGTTTCTGTTGTTGCATATACTGGGTGGAAATAAGGCAGTGATCAATAAGAGTGTAACTTTGGCCCATCAGTACTAGCTAGCATCATTCTCCCTACTGTGCTTGTCCTTTAACCTACTCCTTTGACTGACTACACAAACACTGAAGGAATCTGTTTTTCTAAACAATGGCTGCTGCTTGTGTTTGCATCTTCATGTAAGACATTGTATTACGTAGCCAGCCTGTGGAGTCGGATTCTTTTAAACGGATGGTATAAGGCAGCTCTGGACCCTTCTCTCACCATATATGAGCAACAGAAATATTTCTACAAGTGCAGTGTTTGAACAGAAAGTGAAAAGGACAAGGGTGTGCACAGGGGTCTGCGTGCAAGTATGTGGGTATGTCCACAGGACGAACTTGGCAGGAAGGTATGGGGCTTTCCATGTGCTGGTAGATGGTGACGTACTGTCGGGGGGGCAACAAGCAGTCATTTCCATCTTGGGCTTCTTGCCTCTGAATCATAAGAGCTAGTGACTTGGCATATTAATGGATTAAGTTGGCAGCTTCTGATGGCTGGCATGCCAGGAGCTACTTCATCCTGCCTTTCACAGCATGGGAAGTGCAGGGTGAGAATCAGAACTGCAGCTTATGAATACGGAAGAGGAAAAGGTGGGGTTTGTGAAGGATATTGTAAAGTCCACACTGAGCCAAAATGACAGAAGAGACATGACATTGTTGAGTTCACCGTCCACCCTTGAAAAGTGGCTGCAGTATTTTCTGCTGAAATTACTGGCTCTCTGCCTGACGTCCCCCCTCTGAGCAGAACAGGTTCAAAGGTCCAAGGCTGCAGGCAAGAGATTACCAAAGTTGGCTGCACTTCCCTTAACATACTCGTTGCACTGCTGTTATCTAACTCCTTGTTTGTAAACATCTTTGGGATGCCTGGGGCCAGAAAGTCTGATCTCAGTGACACCGGTATAAGTCTGGAGTAACTCCACTGAAGCCTGAGGATCTCTGGACACACCCCAGAGTAAGATTAGATGCTGGTCTGGGTTTGAAAGGCACTTTAGGGAACCACATCCTGTTCTATTTAGTTATCATAACCGCATGTCTTCCCTTTATCTCCTTTATTTACCTGGGGATGGGTCCTCACCACAGCAGAGAGCAGAGCAGATGAGGGGAATTTCTAACATCACCCAACAGAGTCTATGAACAAGTTGCCAAAAGTCCCAAGGCTACCCCTACTTTCCATAAAATGGAGCAGCAGCCATGAGGTGACCTGTCAGGAGAAAAGAAGGAGGCTTGGCCACCTTCAAAAGACACACACAAACTGCCAGGCCTTTTTTCTACGTCATAAGAAAAAAAGATTGGGATGTGTGGGGAGAGACAAACCTCTTTTCTTCCCCTTTGCGGATATTTTTAATAGAATGTTGTATGGCTGAAAACCACTGCTAACCCATACCATTCTGAGCCTGAGGAATGCATGCGTAACCCTTCTGCAAGGGCAGGCTGGCAGGACAAGAGCTGGGTTCTATATCTAGGGGTTTCCCAATGACACAACACCTCCAACTGGCTTGAGCCCCCATCCAGATTTTTGGGAATCCTGCACTGTTCCCTAGGCACCCCAAAGGGGTAAGGCTTCCCCACTCGCAAGCATGAGTCTGAGTATAGTAAATGGAACTTTTAATGGTAGTAAAACAAAAATGCAAAAGGCCAAATAACAGAGATCAGCACTAATCTTGGAAACTTAGTATACAGCAAAGTTTCCAACAACCCATACTGCATAACAGAACATACAAACTTAATGGCAAAACTGGCACTGATCTGGAGAATCAGTGCTAACTAGGCTCCCAACCCACCCTAGGGTATGTAGGGAGTGTCTTTCACACCAGCTGTCTGCTGACACCATCTACCGCTCACTCAATCCATCCTCTAGAACTGTTTCTCAGTTCTGCCCACTGTCCACCGGCACCACCCTCTGGTCACTCGTGTCGCTCGGCTTGCCACTGGCCACTCTCACTATCACAAGTGCCACTTGCTGGTCACTCCATCACTGCTCCTCTTCAGCACAGAGAGAGAGGACTCTCCAGTGAGGTCAGTGATTCAGCTCTCTTAGTCTTTAAGTAGCTCTTAATCAGCTATTTCCATAACAAAGAACAGGAGAATCAATGGGGGGAGGCAAGCTGCCCCAAGCATTGCTTCAGCAGAAACAATGCTAATCCCCCACTCCTGTTCTTCCACTTTTTCAGGCTGAAACATGCAGTCGCCTTTCCTACAAGCGTCTTTTTAACTGATGGTAGTTTTTACCCCTTAACTAACCCAGACAGATTTGAAACAAACTGAGAGTAGCAGTTCACACAAGGACAGTATTTCATATTTTCCGTTAGTAGAATTACAGATATTGATAGATTTGTGAGCAGACTAACCCCAAATACCATTATCCAATATGCCCTGCAGTCAGTATGCTAATCAGCTAATTGTGCTCTTTGTTTCCATGCTAATACAAGACCCATACCGATTAGTTGCCCCGCCCCCTTCAGAAGCTGTTACGCAAACCTTCTAAGCCTGCCTTACACAAGGAAAAAATGGCCATGGTGCAGCATGGTAACAGCAGAAATTCCTGATCAAACAAGTGAGAAACTGAAAGGAAGAGGGAAAAATACCCCGGGGGGAGGGGGGGGACCCAGCAAGAAGCTGCAAAAAAGCCTCCTCCCCTTTATCAAACTTACACATTCCTTAGTTCAGAGAAATAGGTCAAAGTTGTGCTGGCACCTGATAGCATTGAAATGGGTGATGAAGTAAGGGATGCTTTGGTAAACAGCAAAAACAAATGAGCAAAGGTCAGAAAAAAGTCAAAGCAGCCATGTGTCAAGAAAGATGACGTTCAGGAAAAATGAGATGTACTGGAGGAGGTGGGGGTTAGTGTGAACCTAGGAGTCAGGACGCCTGGTTCTGCTACTGACTTTGGGACTAGATTTGTCTCTCTATGACTCAGTTTCCTCATCCGTGAAGTAGGGATAGTGACTCATGAAGGAGATTTGTGAAGCTTAAACAACTTGTAAAATCACTATGATGTCCTCTGCTGAAGGACACAGCAAAGCTGCAAACAGGCAGCATGGCCTAGTGGGTAAGGTCTGTTCCTTGGACTTAGGAGATCAGTGTGCCACTGGCCTGCTGTGAGGCTTTGAGTGAGTCAACTCTCATCTGTTTCTACTGTCATGCTGAATTGTAAATTGCTTTGGGCAGAGTCTGTCTCCTGCCCACCATTTATTTTACACAGTGCCTTGTGGACTAGGGCCCTAATCCAGTATGTAGGTGCTATGCTCAAATAGGGTTAATGATCCTGGCTGTAAGTGCTTTGAGATCTGCCTATGAAGAGTGCTGTAGAGGAATGAGGATGATTATTATTATTATTATTACTATTATTATTAAATACAACTAATTTATGATTGCAGGGCAGCACATAATTAATGACCAGTCAGACTTGCGGGACAGCAACTGGCACTCCTTGTTATTTGGCAGATGGCAGGAAGCTCATCATTTTCTTTCATGCCCTCCATGTTTTACCCTTGGCAAGTTCATCTGGCTAAGCAAACCTCACTGGCTCCCTCTGGGGAACTCCAAGTTGTCAACTTGCTCATTGGCAGACCAGGCAGGTCTACCATAATGGAGAACAGCCCAAATAACATTCGGAGCCATTTTGGTTCCCTAACCAGACTGACAAAGGGGCTTCTCCCTCCCCCTGGACGGTGCCTGTGTGCACAGCACTTCCCGGAGATAGGGAGCACCTATCTAGCAAAGACAGCCCAGACAACATGAATCAGGGTAAACCAAGTACTAGAGCTGAACAGAGCAGACAACTGCAGTTCGATGCTTGGGGAGACTCAGAATTCTCCCAGTCTCAATGGCAAATGAGTCCACTATGGGTCAGATTCTCATACCCCTTCTCATGCTGTGTAGGACTTCTCAATAAATTGTTCTGTTGAAATCTCCTTGCTGCTCAGTGAGAATAAGGTTATCAGTCTCTAGCCTGCATTCAAGGTGAGGGATTGCAAAGAGTCGGCTGGTTAACTCTCCTTAACATCCCTGTGTACAGTCATGTGGTAGAGGTGGGCAGAAATTGGTTACGCTAGGAGAATGGATCAGCAAAGACCGTTTTCACACCCCCTTCTGAACATGTTACTGCAGCTCTGTTTAAATCCCTCTAAATGAGAAAAGACATGGTCCATTACCTCTTTATTTTATACTTGTGTCTATGTTCTCGGGAAATATTGGTCAGTGAATCATGTTTTATGTGATCAGTGTCAAGCCATCTGGTGTGGCTCCAGAATGAGAGTACCAATATCCGGGCAGAGCTGTCAAGAAGCACAATCCAAACTGGTCATGACTGCTGAACTTAGATTTCATTAACTAAGAATCAAATATGAACTTCTCAGGCACAACAACAGCCTTAACATGGGGTCATAGCCCTTGGGTACACCAATCTATCCTGCCATCTAGGCAAGCCTGCCCTTGTGAGATGGTCCCAGACACCAAAAATCACAGCAATATTCAGGTTACTTTCAATCTCAAAGGACCAGTCAATCGTTGTTTAGATCCTGTACCCAAGACAACTCTTGTAGTCAGACGGGTCTGTCAGGCCTGCCTCTCCCGGTCTCTGGCCTGATCGGGCTGGAGATCCGGGCCCAGCTGCCCGTGTCTGTGGCGGCCCCACCCCAGCTGGGGATCCGGGGCTCAGCTGCTCGCAGCCGCTCCCGGCCCATCCCCAGCTGGGGGCGTGGCCTGCAGCCAGGGGGCATGGCCTCCTGGCAGGGGGCGTGGCCTGGGCCAGTGCCCCGGGTGCTCCCCTGGGGCAGAGACGCCCTTGCTTGTAGTCAATCCTATCATAAATTAACTTAAGATTTATTGTCTAAGAAAAAGAAATAAAAAGTTTACAAGGTTAAACATACACATTTGGCTTTCTAATTGGGCTGCAAAGGGAACATGACACTCCCATCATTCCCTAATTGGAAGGGCAGGGCATAGTGGACAGGCTGCAGCCAGGCCCCTGTTCTCCTCCAGACATCATTGCTCATCCTTTGAATGTTCCTCTTTTTTGGCAAAACTGGGCATTTGTCCCTTTTGCTCTTGCTAGCTGATCAGTTGGGATGTCAGAGACAGGGCTTAAAAGGGGGACTCTCCAAACCAAAACAGGACAATTGGTCACCCTTCTTCTTCCTAAGTCAAAGCCATTCTTCCTCTCTTGCTTCTTCTCCCTCATTTTCTACCATAACTTCTAATCTTTCCCTCTCAGCCTGTTATTTCCAGCACTATTCAGCTCCTCCAATGTTCCAAGCCTCAGATCTCAGCCTCTCCCAACCTAGGTACTATTTAGATTCTGGGACATGAGCAAGCACAAACCTAACCACAGCTGAAAGCTCCTCCCACCCCGACCAGGCATGGCAGTCTACCTTACACTAGCTACCCCCAGTCCTAGGCCCTCAAACCATCTTCTGGGCTCAGCTTCTTGACTTTATATAACCAGCCTGCTCCTACCCAGTTGGGCTTCATGATTTCTTCAGCCAGGTGCTTCCAGGTGCAGCCAGGTACATAAATGTACCACGCTAACACCTTCAGCACCTGGAGGGGGGTCACAAACATACATAGTAAGTATTATAATAGACACAAGTAGCATCATTCCTCCACCACTTCTGCCATCCTGCTGAACGCTCCAGATTGTCCACGGCATCAGGGCCGGCTCAAGGGGCTGTGGTGCCCCAAGCCAAATTTTGATTTGGCACCCAATCTCATTCATGGAAGTTGAAAATGGTTTTGCAAAGTGTATAAATCTCCAGTGTCTGCCTGCAGAGGGATTTAAAGTGCACTCTGCCTACATGAGTTAAGCTGCAAGTTGACTAACAGTGCTTGAGCTCCTAGGAAGGAGTTGAAGAGGGGCTAGGCGCCCCTAAGAACTGTCACCTGAAGCCATGTCTGTCTCTCGCCTCACAGTAGAGCTGGCCCTGTGCGGCACGGAGCCCTCCAAAGAATGATGAAAGACAGAGAATATATAAGAGCAAACCCCAGCCTTTCTAGTCCTTTACCTCTGCTCCTGGAAGCAGGGAGTCTACCTCTTGGCTCTTTGAATTCAGCTCCTCTTTCTTCTCTAATGCCTCTTTGAGGAGGTTGAAAGAGACCAAAAATAACTTCAACACCTCGTCTTCACCTAGAACAGGGCATGAAGTTAGAACATGAACTTTAAGAGCTGTGTTATCTAATGTGATGCTGACCACAACTAAGCCGTCAGTATACACAAGGGTAGTTGGCGTCCAGCATCATACCAGCTGGCCATACTTCATGCTCACACCACCTGTGAGGAAGGCATTATTATCCCCATTTTATAGATGGGCAAACTGAGGCACAGAACAGAAGCTAGAATCTAAAATACAACAGCTTTTAAACTGTGCACAGCCAACAGCACACAAACAGATCTGGCTAGGAAGAAATGAACACTTGGTATGAGATTTAAAACTACCAGGCTCTCTTGTTCAGGTTAGATAGAACAGAGTCGGAAGCTGACTTATGTAAGACAAGTATCAAGGAGTGGTTTTAAAAAAATGCAGGTCAAAATCTGCTGAGTCAGCTGTAATACTAGCCTCTTTGTAAAGATCAGTGCACACAGACACCATAATTGTTGATAGGTACTAAACGGACACATTCTTCCCCATCATTTAAACATATTTCTCTGTTTTAGGCTGTTAATTTCTGCTGACCTGCTCCTGCCTTACTTAAACAATTGCATGTTATCCTGAAGGCCCTGCTGAGCTACGCTGTAGACCAGGACAGCGTCAGTGGCCTCTCACTGCCACACATTAGCTGACCTCCTTCCCAAACTCAAAAGGTCTTGTGACCAGGGTTACCCTGTTCTTAAAGGCAGCCCCATGTGGCTGTGTAACCCATATGTCTAAAGGAGCTATCCTGCCTCAAGGTTACCACTGCACAGGCACTGTGAGTGAAGGGGGATCTTGGAAAAATCACTGATAACCGTACAATTCTAGTGCTCAGTTTACATCACGTTAGGTTACTTTACATTTTCAACACTCTTGATAAAAGCAAGGACTAAAGCAGGGATCTCAAACTCATGGCACCTGAAGTTATTTCCTGTGGCCCACAATGACACTATCATCATCAATATTTGCAATATTGTTGTATGAAAAGGTTTCCGTGGTGCAGCCCTGGGACTAACATACTAGTCCTCAGGTGGCCTTCATGGTGAATGATTTGCATTTGAGACCCCTGGACTAAAGCCTGAGAATCTCTAGGAGATCCCCCAGATCAGGAAGGGCTGTGGACTGATGAATCCTGAAGGCTGGCTCTGATACTGCCAATGAGGCCAAACCTGACCTGGTAATTTTTCTAACATAATTCTGCTAAAACAACTTCATCTTGTACAGTCTCTGTTCCCCAGACTAAAGTCCCCCTCCTACAGGCCTGGCCTACATTCTTTGTTCCTAGATGTCTACATTTACATTTAAATGCATTAAAACATGCCTTCTTTGCTTCTTCCCAGCTTACCAAGAGATCCCAACCACTCTCTATTGGTGACCTGCCCCCTTCATTATTCACCTGTCTCCCAATTTTGTCATCTTCAAACTTTATTAGTGATAAGTCTATAGTTTCTTCCAGGACATTGATAAAATGGTAAGCAGGGTAGGGCCAACAACTACACTGAATAGCCTTTCCGGCAGTCTGCATATTGCATAATCCATGGCTGATACTCATTTTATGTGTATGAGGTTCTCTCTGCATGAATGAGGACCAGAAACTTACTTTTAAAAGAAATCAGAATGTGTCATGTAGGTCACATAAATCTATCACAGTGGTTCCCAACCTTTTCTCTGCTGTGGCACACCTTGATACTTTCAAATTTTTTGAGGCACACCACCATTAAAAACTCATGAATATTCAAATTAGCTCAAAATAATATGAATATTTATGAACCATAGCACTGGTTTGGAAATGCTGATAAGTGTTGTAGTAGGAGTAGCAGAGCAGGGAGGGCAAGACAGGGGAGGTCAGGAGTGGTGTGCAGTGGCAGGAGTGAGTGTGGGGAGCAGAGCAGGGCAGGGGCAGGGCTGGCGCAACCCAGTAAGCCTGGTAAGCATTGCAGGGGAGTGCTGGAAACTGCTCTGGGCAGGGGTGGCCAAAGAGGACAAGGGCAGCCATGTGGGGAACAGCACAAGGGTGTAAAGAGAGGAGAGGGGAATGGAGAACACGAGTGGCTTTGTGGGGGCCAGGGGGGAAGGTAGGGCAGGGGTGCACGGCGCAGCACCCACTTCCCCCTTCTCCACAGTGGCTCCCTGCCACCCTGGGCAAATCCTCACCCCACTGCTGCTCCCTCCCACCCCAGTGGGTCCCATTCCCCCCTCCCCCAGCCCCTGCTGCCTGTGATGGACCCTCCCATCACTGCAGGGGCCAGAACCAGGCCTCCAGCCCCCAGCTACATCCCCCACTACACCCCCACCAAACAGCCACCCACAATCTCAGCTACACAGCCACCCCCACCCACCTCTGCTACACACATACCTCCTGCCCCCCACAACCCCCAGCAGCCCCCCTCAAAGCCCTTGCCTTGTCTGTTTGCAGGGACAGGCTGGGAGCTGCTTCCCTGCCACAAACTACTTTGTGGGACCCCCTAAAGGGTTCACTATCGGCCCCCACTGCTACATTCCCTTTGGCCCCAATCCCTCCCCTGCAGCCCTAACCACCCCACACGACCCCCAGGACTCCTTTTTTGTTTTGCTGAACTGAACTAACATGACTATCCCTCTGGAACTCGTAAATTATTCTTGGGTATGATATTTTTTAAAGATCTTCCCATCATGAAGCTTGTAAGTTGATCATCTTTCACTTAACATAAACGAGCTAATGCTGAACCACAAAGTTAAAATGAACATTTTAAAAATCTTTAAAAAGTATGAGCATTAATTAATAAATAAAAAGTGGTAACATTAATGGTGGCTCAAAAATAACAAATACCACATTTAAAATTTTGGCAGTAAAATCTTACAAATGTTTCATATAGGTTGGGTTTATGTGCACTAGACATTTAATACAAATAATTATAATAAATAAAAATAAGTAAAAAAAGGTTCCTAGTGTGTAGCTATAAATGAAAAACACCAAATTTCAGTGAAATTCTCTGAAGTACTCAAGTTTATAAGACTCTTGCCCCCTCAAAAATATTAAATAATAAGTACAGAACAAGCTAAAAAATTACTTACAAGAAAAAAAACCGATACAGCACAGACATCACACACAGCGGTAATGATTGTCTAAGAGGGCAGCACTGTATTCATATGTAGCAGCCTATATGGACCAGCCTATATGGACCTACCTGGTAAACTGATCTAACCAAAGCCAAACTAAAAATTGTTACAAAGTCAAAGGAAAAGGCAAAAGAACAAGTAAAAAAGAAAAGGAAAAGGCAATACTTCACAAAATTAAAAAATGGCAGAATAAATGGCCACACTAAGGAATTAAAAGCTGAGCCCAAGGGAAAAGTTCCTACTATTGTGCTGTCTGTTGCTTACTCCTGCTTTTTTAGCATGTCAGTGTGAAGGTGATGGGCAGATAATGGTGAAATCTGCAATTCAGACAAAGCACAGATCCTAATGATAATTTGCCTTGATGAGCCAAGACTGAAAAGTGCTTAGGCTTCCAGCCCTACTAGCTCTGCTAGATGGGAACAATTTCTATATTTTTATTTCTGTCCATCAAATTGAGGACGAGGACGGGACCCATTATTGCTTGGGGCCCTAGGCGGCTGCCTGCTTTGCCTAACCCAAAAGCCGCCACTGCTTTTTGTGAGCCCTGCACAGCCCACGTGGCTGGGCTGAACAGGGAGGGAGCTCTAACTCTAGCTCTCCCAGATTCTCACAGCACAGTTTGGGTGTTGCTGCAGCACACCAGTGTGCCATGGCACACTGGTTGGGAACCACTGATCTATCAGACAGCCCAGATCCAGCCCATGGGCCACACGTTGGACAAGCATGACATAGCACAATCTAACTTCAGGCCTCTAGATATCACTGCAATATAAGTGCATAAGAATAACAATGTAATGCGGCACACTAGGTTCTCATCTCATGGTGCCATATCATAGGCTGTGTACATGCAAAGTATTTCTCTATTTGGAAATACTTCCTTTAATATTTCTGCGATTTGATTTTAACAAAACCTAAAGAGGGATTCAAGATGCAAAATTTGGATCTGGTTTGAAGACCTGGATTATAAATTCCCTGGAGTTTGGGTGGTGTTCAACTCTATGGACCTGCTTTGGTCCCTTATACAGAGAGGGGCCACCTGAAAAAAAAATCAGATATGACTAGCCCATATGGAATTTATACCATCTCAAAACAACTGGCCCATACTTACATTATTATTATTATTATTATTATTATTATTATTATTATTATTATTAACATAATTCCATAGTCAACCTATGGAACTTGTTCTCATAGGATGCTGTGAAGGCCAAATGTATAACTGGGTTAAAAAAAGAAAAGTAAATTCATAGAGGATAGGTCTGGCAATGGCTTTTAGCCAAGATGGGCAGGGTTGCAAAGCTTTGCTGCAGGTGTCTCTAAGCCTCCAATTGTCAGAAGCTGCAGCTGGATGACAGGGGATGAATCCCCTGACACTACCCTGTTCTATTCACTCCCTCTGACTCAAGCCCCAGATACCAGCCACTGTCAGAAGTCAAACCATTGGTTTGGCACAGTATGCTTGGTCTTACAGTAATGTTTATTATTTTTATTAGTGCCTAGAGCCTAAGTTGGGGCCCCATTTTGCTAGGAGTGGTACAAACACCTAATAATCCCTTGTTTTTACTTAATGCCTTTCATCAATAGCTGAATGAGGAATAGAACCCACGCATTCTGAGTCCCAGTCTGGTGCTCAGTGCACAAGGCAATCCCCATGCAGGCCTCAGTAGGCCCCAAAATAAAATACAGAGCTTGGATCTGAGCAAGCATGTCATCCCTTGTCATTCCTGGAAGAAACATTCCACTAACAATGACTATGTTAATTAAAGAGACATCCTGTGACCCTAAGCAACAATCTGTGACCCTAATCAATGTTAAAACAATAAGAGTCCTGTGGCACCTTATAGACCAGGTGTGGCCAAACCGGGGCTCAGGAGACACATGCGGCTCTTGAAAAGAAAAGTGTGGCTCGCCGAAGAAGGACATCAGCACGGCGCTCCCTTTTGCAGGCCCCAGAAGAGCTAGAATTCAGGGGTTCCGTATGCTGGCCGGCTTTTGAAGTGGCTCGCTGTGCCCCCACTGGCTGGGACCCGGCAGCTGCCTGCCTTCCTCCTGGGGTCCTGCCACCGACCGTGCTGCATCGCCTCTTCCTTGCCCCCACCTTGCAGGCTCGGCACTGGCAACTGCCCTGCTGGCCAGCCAGGGAGGAGATGGAGCCTGCCTCGTCTGAGAGTCATGCGGCAGGCAGAGCCCTGCAGGGCCATCCCTTGAGAGAGCATGCCTAGGTGTGGCCTCCCATGCCCCCACATGTGGGATGCAAATGCCAACAAACAAATAATGTTTCAGCTTACTGGTGAGAAACAAGAAACTGAATAAGAGTGATAAAATGCTGATTGAAACAGATATGCAGACTCCAAGAACTGTAACAAGATATTTTATTATGATTATGCAACACTCCTGTAGAAGTTTGTTGGGATTAAGTTTTCTTTTTAAGCAAAGTAGCAATAGATTGATACTTTTAAACTTTAAGAAGGAGCGATTGAAAAGAGTGATTGAAGTGGTATGCATGAATGATTTATGGAGGTGAGAAGCAGGACGGCGGGGCCGATGGGGCTTTGCTCCAGATGAGCCAGAGCGGCTCAGTGGAGCTGCTCTGTTAAAGGGTGCGTTTCATGGTGCTGCTAATGGCAAGCATCACGTTCCAATCGGAACACGCCCAGGGTGCCAGATTGCCATGTTACGGCTCTGGTGAGAAGTACTGGACCTATAACAAGGAGGATCTAGATGGCTGAAGAATGTTATGAGATGGCACCTATTCAAGGATGTTAGAACATCAACATGGCAAAGTTTGCAACAGGAATCAGACGACAAAGATGTCATGTTGTTTAGTCAACAATGGGAATGATATGGCACAATAATGAACTATGCAGTTTTGGCCTTATAAAAAAAGGGTGAAGAAAATCTGTTTCTTTGGGTTTGTTCTGCAAACTCCAAGGAGCACCGTGTCACAACCGTCTGGACCATCAGCTTGACTCGAGCAATACCAGGCTGGTAACTATCTCCCTCCTGCAGAACTGTGTGTGTGCGTGTGTATGTTGATGTTTTGGTAGGCAATGAGACAGCTGTCGTCTCATCTAAGAAAAGTTGTCTGTACTTACAAATAAATGAGGCATGTTGCCTATCCCCCACATAAGAGCTTGCTGTGTCTTTATTTAGTATAACACCCCCCCCACCCCACCCCACCCCAGCCCCAAGAGGTTATAATCAAAATAAACAAAGGAGGGGACAGGAAACAATGGATGAAGTGACTCATTCAAGCTCATGTGGCAGTTTATTACAGAGATGGGCCTAGAACTCAGTTTCCTGACTTGGATCCAACAAGGGGTGAGCCTAGCCATTCTGCTAACCAGGGTGGAAAAGGTTTGTGGTAGAATTTTCACAGCAGCTGAGCCAAAACAACAACTGACCATCATGCACAGCTAGCCAATCAGCAGACAAAAATAATTAAAATAAAATAGAAACAAGCCCAGTGACAAAAGCAGTTCAGTACTCCCCGGGAGTTGGCACCCAGGGTGACCCTGCTGCTTGTGTGTTCCTAGAACTGACCCTCCCAGACACAGTGTTAGCATCGCAGCTCTGGCTTACAGAGCCTAGCCGTAGAAAAGCTAAGTGAGACATCCGAGATCACCCCAAAAATCAGATAATTGCTGCTACTAGAACTTGACCCCAGATTGTGTGACTCCTAGTTCTATGCTCTGTTCACTGGAGCTCAATGCTTCAAAGCATCTGACGAAGAAGGATTTTATTCCACTAAAGCTTATGCGTTAAATAAATTTGTTAGTCCTTAAATGCCACAGGGCTTCTTGTTTGTAATGCTTGGTTGGGCTTTTTAAATATTGTGGAAGTCCTAGGGTGGTTGAATCTGGGCCTTTATTTCAGTCTCTCCTTTACTGCAGAATGAATTCATTTTAAATGTATTTTCCCCCCACCCTCTGAAAACTGAACCAGATTGCACTGCGTGCTCCAGTCCTTCTGGGAGTTTGCCACATCAAGGCAAGCTGCTGCTGCATCAGTCTTTTTTGCATGTTCTCTGCAAGTTAGATATGGGATGTCTGCACACATTAATCATGAAATGCCAGACTCAAATTCTACCGAGTGCTCTCGACTCCTGAGTTCGAGCTACATGGTATCAAATATGCAGTGATGGATACAGTCTAACTCAGCTGCATTTTTCTAAATCAAGCTGTTTTGTAACCATTAGGATACATTGCCATCCATCCATTTCTCCTTATTTTAAACTTTTTGTGTTTTTATCATAATTCAGAATGACTCAGACTCAAATCCTTAGCTCAGAAATCTTACAACTCCCAAACTCTTCATGATCTTTAACACATTTACCTTCATTGTACTTCTCTGAGGTAGGGTCACGTAACATATCTCCATGTCACATATGGGGAATGAAGTCCTAGAGCAGTGGTTCCCAACCTTTTTCTTTACGCGGACCACTACATCACCATCAAAAGCTTTCGTGGACCACGCCCTGTGCTCCCCGGCCACAAGCCCCTTATCACCCCCCCCGTGATCCCGCACTCCCTGGCTCTGAGCCCTTTACTGCATCCATTCCTGCATGGCCCTGCACTCCAAGGCCCCAAGCCCCTTACCGTGCCCCTGTCCCCATCCCCGGCCCTGCATTCCCCATCCCCAAGCCCCTTACTACCACCACCCCAACTGCAACCCTGAACTCCCCGGACCTGAGCCCTTTACCTCACCCGTCCCCCCACAGCCCTGCACTCCCTGGTTCTGAGCCCTTTACTGTGCCTGTCGCCCATGGCCCTAAACTCCCAGCCGTGAGCCCTCTACTGTGCTCCCCAGTCCCTTGCTGTGCCTCTCCCCCACAGCTCTGCATTCCCTGGCCTCCAGGCCTTACCGTGCCAGCTAGCTGCTTTTCCCACCCTCCACACCACATGCGGAGCAGCTCTGCACTCCCTGGCCTCCCACCACACTGCATTCCTGGGACACTAGGCTCTTAAACCCAACCCTCCTGGGCCCCTGCTCTCCCCACCCATGGGGCTGGTACCTCCTCCCTCCCTCCTGACACTGCACACCCCCCGGCACTTTTCCCCAACCTGCTCCCCCTGCAGACCACCTGTGGTGCCCTTGTGGACTGACCACAGGTTGGGAATCACTGCCCCAGAGAATGTCTACACCAGTGGTTCCCAACTGCTGTGCCACGGCAACTCTTCTGGTGTGCCGTGAGAATTCCTGGAGCGGGAGCCATGCTGGAGGCCTCATGTTGCCCTGGCTAGGGAGTGTTCCCCGGAGCTGGAGCTGTGGTGGAGGCACCATGTGGCCCTGGCTGGAGGAGTTCACCAGAGCTGCAGCCACAGGAGAGGCGCCAAGTGATCCCAGCTTGGGGGGAGGGAGTTCCCTGGAGCTGTGGCAGAGGTCCCATGTTGCCCCAGCCGAAGGGGTTCCCTTGAGCCAGAGCTGCTGCTGTGGGTGGCAGTGCAATGTGACCCTGGCTGGTGGGTTCTCCAAAGCTGCAGGCGGCAGCCCCAAATAGCCCCAGCTGGGAGGAGAGTACCTGAGCTAGAGCCGGAGCTGTGGGCAGTGGCTCCATGTGGCCCAGCTGAGGGGTTCCCTGAGCTGGAGCCCTGGGCAGTGGTCCTAAACCAAGGTGCCATGGCTCATGAATATTCATATTAATTTGAATATTCATGATTTTGTCATGGCAGTGTGCTGCGCCAGAACTGAAGCCCTCAAAGTGTGCTGCAGTAGAGAAAAGGTTGGGAACCACTGGTCTACACTGCAAAAAACATGTAGCATCAGCTCTCCAAGTCAAGGTCAACTGACATGGGTCTGTGGGGTTTGGGCTGGAGAACTAAAATTTGCTTGGACTCTCTCAGGACCCCAGGCTCTGACTGTGCAGGGTTTCAGAGCCCAGGCTCCAGGAAAAGTCCTGGCCTACAGCATGAGTCCCTCTATACTGCACTTAGGTTTTGCTAAAATCAAATTGAGATTATATGAGACATGGAGTTTGCAATTTTGGGGCCAGCAAACTGAAGCAGCTGACCTGAGCCAGCTACAGCCATGAGGTTTTTATAGTGCTGTAGAGGTACCCAGAGAGGTTAACTGGGTTACTCGGTTACTCAGGAAGTTCTTGGTACAACAAGAAATTAAAGTCAGCTCTCCTAAGCTAGCACCCTAACAGCTGGGCCATCCTACATCTTTGCTTTGAATTCTGGGAGGCTGAGCTGCCAAAATCGAGCCCATTGCTATGTTGTCCAGTAGGCTTCCTTTGCCATTTGGACACAAAACTAAAGATCTAGTTCCTGGATCCAGTTCAGATGGTGCTAGAAGGGTGAAAATCTTGCAAAATGCAGCATCTTGCACGATTCCTGCTTATGGCCAAGATCTCATGAGACTTTCTGGTGAGAGTTTGGCATTGTCCACTATGAACCCAACCACAGGCCTTTGCTTAGCACCAAACCTGACCCCCTAACTAACCTCTGGATACAAACACCTTCTTCCTTATCCCCTATCATGTAACAACAGATCACGTAGTAGAACCTCACCGTTACAAATATTAGAGTTATGCACTCACCAGCAGTGGCGTCCCTGGGGGAAGGGCTCCGAGGGCCTCAGCCCCCTGAAACTCAGAGCCAGCCCCTGAGCAGTGCGCCACTTAAAGTGCACAGGGGTGCACCATTGAGTCTCCTGGCTGGGAGGGAGCTGCCCCAGACTGGGCCTGGGAGTTTCTAAAACTCTCACCCTGGCCTGAACCTGCTCTGAGCATGCTCAGAGCAGGGTCATGCTGGGAGCCTCAGCCCCGCTGCGGCCCCACTCTCCCTTCAGGCAGCCAGATAAGAGAGCTAGCAGGGAGGAGTCCAGGGGCAGGCATGCTGGCCCAGGAGGGAAAGCATGAGGGGGAGGGGTTCAGCCTGAGGCAGCAGGCATATGTGGTGGGACTGGGGGTTAGGAAAGGGCTCAGGGGCCTGTCGGGGGGCGGTTGGGAAGGGCTCAGGGAACCAGCAGTGGGGCGGAAGCGAATGGATCGGGGCCCCGGTGGCTAGTGGGGGCCACGGCCTCCTCCTAATATTTATGTGTAGTGATGCCCCTGCTCACCAGCAAACCACCCACCTCATTTGGAGCTAGAAATATGCAATCAGGCAACAGCAGGAGGAAAAAGAAAAAGCAAATACAGTACAGCACTGCATTAAATGTAAACTACTAAAAACAAAAAGAGAAAACTCCATTTTTCTTCTGAATAGTAAAGTTTCAAAGCTGTATTAAGTCAATGTTCAGTTGTAAACTTTTGAAAGAACCATAATGTTTTGTTCGGAGTTACAAACAAGTTCCATTCCCAAGGTGCTCATAGTTCTCAGGTTCAGTTCTCAATCAGACTGGATTGACAGTGTGAGTTCAGTACATTTTTTAGCTCATGTAGTAAACATTTTTCTCTTGACAAATCTCAGGAAAATGATTGAAGTCTATTATGTGTCTCACAAGTCTGGTTTGCAGGCCCTCTTGCAGATTAAATTAGGAGCCCCTGGGGGAGCTCTCAGGTGGAAAGTGGCTCTCTGGGTATGTCTACGCAGCAAAAAACAAAACCAAACCAAACTCCACAGCAGTGATTATCAGAGTCCAGGTCAACTGACTTGCAGTGATGCCATGAGGCTAAAAGTAGCCATGTAGATGTTCCTGCTTAGGCTCTGAAAACTTGGCATGGCAGATGGGTCTCAGAGTCCAAGCAGAACAGCTTTACTGCTATTTTCAGCACTGTAGCACCAGTCCCATGAGCCCAAGTCAGTTGACCAGGGGTCTGATATTCATTGCCACAGGTGTTTTTTGCAGGGTAGACATACCCTTAATAATCCCAAGTAACAACTAAATTCTGGCATAAGCAAACAGGTTTGCGGGGCCAGAGCAGAATTGCCAACTGCAAACATTAACGAATCATATTGGCCCCCCAAAAATCACAATATCTGTTTAAAAATTGTTCCTTTTCTTTGTCTTCAGGTTTCTGAGCCTTTTGGGTCCCCTCGGGTCACATTTTCAGGTTTTTCTGTGCAACTGTGAAGGCTAGGAGCCTGCTTACCTTTCTTAAACAGAAGCTGAGTCCCATGTGTGCAGTTGCCTCTAGGAGTCAGGGCTCCAAAAGAAGCTATCATGAAGTGTGTGATAAAATCATGAGAGTTGTCAACAGGGCTAGTGGTGCCCAGGGCCTATGGTTCTAAAGTGGTGGCTCTGAACCGCTGTGTTGAGACATTACTGTCTTGCTACAAAGCAGTAGGTGTGTCAAGGAGAGGCAGGGAGATGGCTGGATTTGGCATGGAGGGGGTGGTGTGCTGTGAGCTGTAGGGTCACCAAATATCACCAAGCGTGTTGCAACCTGCAAAAGGCTGAGAACCACTGTTCTAAGGGGCGCCAAGAGGGATCAGAGCCGCTGGCATTTCCAGCAGTGCTGCTTCTAGCCCAGTGGTATGGGTGGCAACTCCCTGGGCCCTAAACTACAAGGGCACTTGCAGGAGGTGAGATGAAGGTTACAAGGTAAGTTCCAAAGGGGAAGCTGTGTTAGTCTAATCCAGGGAAAAAAAACTCACAAGGAGTCCTGTGACTTGTATATTCTCAGGAGTCTGGACATTCCTGTACCTCTGGGAATGGTGAGACCTTGCTCCCTTGACACAGGCAAGGGCACACTGGATGGGGCAGGAAGGTCCGCCATTTTGAAGAGATTACTGCACTGCCCCCTATCAGCGTGACCAGACACCCCACTATTATAGGGACAATACTGCAGATTTGGTCTGTTCTTATACACCAAGGGTAGTCAAACTTATGGAACTCAAGAGCCACACAAGCTGACTATTAAACATTGACGAGCCGCGCTGAGGCATATAGCCATATACTTTTACTTACTAAATTGATTTGCTGACGTTCTTCCGCGAGCCACGCTTTTTCATTGAAGAGCCACATGTGGCTCCTGAGCCACAGTTTGGCCACACCTGTTATGCATGAAACTCCCCTCGCCCAAATTTTTAACCTTGCTCTCTGGTCACCCTGGCAGAGGGTTCCCAGATGTCAAGCAAAGAGAGAACATGTCCTCCTTTTTACCTTCATGTCCTCCATCTGGCAGACATTTTAAAATACATGACTTTGTCTGGCTTTTTACTTACAGGAGTTAAAGTACGCTGGAACGCCCCGTTACACCGTATGTTCAGGAGAAAGCGTTCAGGGCCACCTAAAAACAGAAAAATATTACATTAATACTACATTTTCTCCATCTGTCCTCCTTCTCCTATTTCCCTGGCCTCCTTTCCAGGCTTTGGTACCTGGTAGCCTATGTTCCCTCTAAGCTGTGCGCATGTGTGCACACACACAGGTTGTGAAACCTGTGCACACAACAAAATAAAGCATGCACCAAAAGAATTCAACAGTGCGAATATTTTTGTGCTATTTTTCAAACCCAGGCAGGTTTCTTTTTCAAGTTATTTCGGTCTCGGTGGTTGGACCTGGGTGGCTCGTCCTACCCATCTGCACTTGTGAGTGACTCGAGCGTGTTGTCTAATCATCACGAGAATCCCATGAAAAGGATGGGGAGACAGCTTGGACAAGGCACAGGGTGGAAATGTCATCGCGCGAGGACAGACCCTCGTGGCACAGTAAGGAGATTTCTTACCATTCAGAATCCCTCTGGATGGCATCAGTTGGCATAGGTCTTAGCAGAGAACCCCTGGAAATTCTCAACGCAACGGGCGGGCAATATTGTTGAGTCCAGTTATTGAAGGCCCTTCTCGGAGGGCAAAGCTGGGAATACACGGATGCCTCCATCAGTTTGTTTTTCGCTGGATTCATACTGGCCTGCGTACCAAGGTGGAGGTTGTTGAGAGAAAAGTTTGTTCTCTGCTCTGGTCAATGAAGGAGCTGGACAACAGGAGGAAGAATCACAAGTTTATTGACACTCAGAGCTACTGAGTGTGGCCGGCCCAGAAGGACTGGTGCTAAAGGGTTTTATACACAGGTACAAATACTTAATTCAAGGAATTCCAAAAATGGCTAATATATTCAAGGTAAACAAGGTTAATACATTTATTAGTACCATATAGGGATAGTCTTCATACATATTCATATGGGGTGAAGGAATTTCTTTGTTAGGATCTTATGTTTCATATAAGATAGGGGAATTAGTAAAGAAGGTCAGGCTGGTTCCTCAGAGCCTGGGAATGTGATAAACAGAACAAATGTTGATTAATAGGTGACCTTGAGACTGGTGCAAGTTTCACCTATCTCCTACTTACAGACTGTTTCAAGGATGATAGGCGCCCTGTATTCTTGTAAGTCAGGCTAGAGGTTGGAATAATGTTAAAGGAATAGTGCTAAGATGGCGACACTTATGCTCACAAGTTTGTGGTCTCATTACAAATCTCACAACAAGGTCAACACTCTCAAGCAGGTTATTTGTGCCCAGAGCCCAGGACACGGGCGGCCCATCCGACCCTTTCCCCGGACGTACTTTCAGCCCAAACATCCAGGGTCCCCACACGCAGCGTGCTGTGTGGGCCTCTCCTTAGGTTGCCAGCAGACAGAGCCTCCGTGAGAGGTTCCCCCCAACGGGATGCAAGCCACAGAGCCTGTGGGAGAGGACAGCAGAGCCTCATTGGTCAACTCCATATAGGAGCCGTCCAGCGAGCGCCCCGGGCAGGCTGAGGATTACTGCCCCAGTAACTAAAGCCATCTGGGCATCAACAGCGTTGTCTCCTCATTAGGTGACAGACAGGCCTTGTCATCTGTCCGGCCAGGTATCAGAGTCAAGCTGAGGGCGGATCAGCAACAAACTGCGTCATGTGGCAGCAGGCGGTTGGACGCACACTTGGATGACAGACCTGCACCATTCAGCAACCGTTGCATCATCGGTCACACTGCTTCAAGTAGCATGTTTCAAATAAGTTTTGGTGAATTATAAAACGATTGCCATCACCATATCAAAATAAAGCGAATAGATTACTTGCATCCTACACACTTGCTTTTTGAGCTGGCAAGTCTGACCCCACGCACTGGAATGCGCACACATTTGGACTCCAGTTCTGAAAATTTGCACGGAAGAAATTTTTTGCGCACACTGCCTAGAAAAAATTAGAGGGAACATTGCTGGTAGCCCTACCTTAGCTTGACCTGATCCCCCTGGGACACGCAAGGTGCTGCAGGGAAGAGGGGTGACCCGAGGGAGATCAAACTGCCCCACCCCCATCCTGTGTGTGTTCCCCTCCCCCATGGCCCAGGCCACCCCTGGGTGTGTTCCCCTCCCCCATGGCCCAGGCCACCCCTCCCCCACCCCAGGGTGTGTCCCCCTCCCCCACGGCCCAGGCCACCCCTGGGTGTGTTCCCCTCCCCCACCCCAGGGTGTGTCCCCTCCCCCATGCCAGGCCACCCCAGGGTGTGTCCCCCTCCCCCATGGCCCAGGCCGCCCCTCCCCCATCCCTGTGTGTGTTCCCCTCTCCCATGGCCCAGGCCACCCCTGTGTGTGTTCCCCTCCCCCATGGCCCAGGCCGCCCCGCCCCCCTCCGTGACCCCAGACCAGGGAACCGGAAGGAAACGGAACCCCCCAACCCGCAGCCAGCCCACCCACCCGCTGCCGTAAAGCCGCACGCCCACATGCCGCAACGTCGCAAAATTGCCGGAAATGGCGCCGGAGGCGGGAACGGCCGTCCGTCTTCTCTCAACCAAACCTGCTCGACGCCACCGCCCCTCTGTGGGCGGGGCTGGAAGGAAACCCCGCCCTGGGTGCCGAGCTAGCCAATGAGAGGAGAGCAGTAGGGCGGGGAGCCAATGGCGGGCCGGGGGCGGGCGGCAGCAGGGGTGGTTGGGGTTCACGTGGCGATGAGGGGGAAGCCGGAGCTCAGCGCGGCCGCGGGGGGCGGCGAGCGGGTAAGGGGCCCCGGCCGGCCTGGGGGGGTCACCGGGGGGGGGCACGGGACCCTCCTGCCACGTGTTTCCTCCTCAGCCCCTGGAGCGCCCTGTCACCCGGGCGAGCGGCCCGGGGCACTTTTAAAGACCCGAGACATTTATTTCTCGCATGAGCTTTCCTGGCGGAACATCCCACTTTGTCAGACGCTTGGAAGAGGGGGGAACTTACAGGATGGGAGGAAAATAAATGGAGGGATCAGGTGACACTATCCCAGCAAATCGAGGCAGCTGTTAAAGAGTCAAACACCAGGGCCCAGTCTGGCTTGATCCTGCCACTGGCGCTTCCCTGCATTTGTTCTCCTCCCATTCATCTGTATTTCTACGTCTTCAAGAGTCTGACAAAGTGGGATTTTCTTCCTCGAAAGCGCCTGCGATAAATGAATTTGTTGGTCTGTAAAAGTGCCACTTCAGAGCGTCTGGCGAAGTGGGATGTTTTCCCGCCAAAGCTCATGTGATAAATAAATCTGTTAGGCGTTAAGTCAGTTTGCAAAGGGATAGCCGTGTGAGTCTAGTCCAGCAAAAAAACAAGGACTCGTGTGGCACTGTAAGACTAACAGATTTATTTTTCGCATGAGCAGTCGTGGGAGCAAATCTCATTTTGTCAGATGCTTCGAAGATGGGTGAACTTACAGAAAGGAATGAAACTAAATGCAAGGGGGTGTAAAACATAAGATCAGGTCATACAGTAACAGCAGATCAGAGCAGTTTACAGGCTCGAACCATGGGAAGCCTGAAGTCAAATTACCTTTTGTAATGGGAAAAGAACCCATAGTCTCGAGACTTTTCCCATTACAGAAGGTAATTTGACTTCAGGCTTCCCATGGTTTGAACCTAACAACTCCTCTGATTTGCTGTTAGTGTGTGACCTGATTCTATGTTTTACACCCCCTTGCATTTAGTTTTATTCCTTTCTGTAAGTTCACTCATCTTCGAAGCATCTGACGAAATGGGATTTGCTCCCACGAAAGCTCATGTGAAAAATAAATCTGTTAGTCTTAAAGTGCCACACGACTCCTTGTTTTTTTGCTAGTCTTTAAGTGTCACAGGACTCCTTGCTTTTTTTGCTTTACTAGACTAACACGGCTGCCCTTTTGGAAGTTGGATTCCATGTCTGTGTTTTAGATTAGCTTCAGGGTCTGTTGCAGGAGCGGGTGGGTGAGGTTCTGTGGCCTGTGTTGTGCAGGAGGCCGGACATGGTTGTGTTGGTCCCTTCTGACCTTAAAATCTGTGAACATAGAGCGACCCATTTGCCTGGGGCCCTGAACCAGTGAGCTCTCCTTGCAGTGTCGCCTGGGGGGCACCTTGTGGGTTTCTGGCCTTGGGGTGCGGTTCGGGTGGGATACGTGTGTCCATGCTCAGGGATCCAAAGGCACAGCTGTTTTGGTCTAGTTCAGTGGTGGCCAAACTTATGGGACTCAAGAGCCACACAAGTTGATTATTAAACCTTCAAGAGCCGCGCTGAGGCCTGTGGCCATATACTTTTACCTAACTCCAAAATTACTAAGTTTAAAATTCATTGCACACTTTAGTTTTATGGTAAAAAGAGAACAAATATCGATACTAAATGTCAGATTCTAATAATTATTTAAGGTTAACCATGAAAATTAGCTCTATACAGTAAAAACTTAGCTGCTGCTCGATGTAGGAGACTGCAGGCTAGTGGAGAGTTTTTTAAAATCCCGACCATGCTGCACTTCTCCCCACCATCCCGACCCCCTCCTGAACTCCTAGACTGGGGCTGCTTTCCTAAATTGATTTAGGCTAGACTAGAATCATAGGGTTGGAAGGGACCTCATGAGATCATCTAGTCCAGCCTCCTGGGGGTTTGAACCCAGGACCTTCTGCGTGTAAAGCAGATGTGCTAGCCACTACATTTGCTGACATTCTTCCAGGAGCCACAGTTTTTCATTCAAGAACCACATGTGGTTCCGAGCCACAGTCTGGCCACGCCTGGTCTAGTTCAATAACACAAGCAAAAGTTTACGTAGCGTGCCAAAGAGGACACGTGGCCTGGCAGAGGTTGCACTGAAGTGTCCCAGAGCGAGCAGAGTGGGGTGAGGCTGTGGCAGGGATGTCGCTGGTGCCAGGCTTACAGGACTCAAGCCCCGCGTCTGCAGTCGGCCCAGCTGCGGTGGTGGCTGCAGCGCAGTGCGTGAGCCCCAGGTCTTTTTCCAGGCTAGCTGTGCTCCTGGGCTGTGGTGCCTTTTCTGTATTAACTAATGATGTCTGTGTGTTTTGGAATGGGGATTTTGGGGATTTGTGCGCAATGGATAGTAGCCTACATTACCTTTCTAGATGGTGGCCTACATATTACATGGGAACATGGGGCTGGAAGGGACCTCAAGTGGTCATCTAATCCATGCAGAATTATTTCTCATTCTGAAAGATCCCCAAGTACTTCACAGAGAGGATAATCCAACTGTTAAGGTGGTAACCACAGACCTGAATTCAATTCCCTGTGCTACTCTAGGCTTCCTGCATGATCTTTGGGTAACTGGTTTAGGACTGGTCTACACAAAAGAGTTTGTTGACAAGTTGGCGTTTGTCAAAAGAACAGCCAGGGTGTACACACTGCAGTGACCTCCCCGCCAGCAAAACTACCCTGTTCAGCTGACAAAATAAAACCATCTCTACGAGAGGTGTACGGCTTTTGTTCATTGAGCTCGGGTGACGCAGGGTCCGTGTAGACACTATCCCCTGAGAGCAGTGGTTGTCAAACTTAGGGTCAGGACCCAGCACTGGGTTGTGGCACCCCTTGCTGCCTCTGCCAAAAGACTGGAGTGCATTGCTTGAAGATGTAATTGCTGGGTCACGAGCATAAATGTTTTTTTTTAACTGGGTCCTGAGGAGGAAAGTTTGAAAACCATTGCCTTGGAGCAGGGGAGGAGCTGTCACACTAATCAAATTCAGCACTCCACAACTGCGGTTTGGTGTAGACGAGGCCATAGGCTCTTTATGCCTCCTTTCCCCTCTGCACCAAGGGGGAGGAAGCATTGTATTTCCTCACATGAGGATTGGAGGTGAAGAAAAACCTCCAGCAGCGTGGGACCCAAGCCTAGGCACACAAGGTGGTGAATGCAGAAGGAAAGCCTAAAACCTCTTGCTTTTTGTCTCTCACTGTATGTGGCTAACAGCAGTCACAGTTGTTACGGGTAACAGTAATAGGGAAGATCGCCTGACAGAATTGACTTGACTTTTAAAGGGTCTATGCCACAGTTTCCCCCACTTTCAATGGGGAGGGCATTTACTGACCATGCAAGTGTGTTTTTGTTCCTAAAGCACTTCGGAGAGCTCTGCCATCTGCCTGAGAAACAAAACACATTTGATAGTCTGACTGGGTATATAAAGCGTAGCCCATGGTGATTGTATTTCAGCCTTCTCATATGAGTAGAGCTCTGCAAATCCATGGATACCTGCATCCACGGATACAACACGGATATCCGTGGACCATTTCTTGCGGATGCAGATCGGATACGGAGCCACATATTTTTATCTGCACAGAGCTAGAGCCCTGCAAATATGCAGATATCTGCGGATATCCGCATTATATCCACATCCGCGGATACAACATGGATATCTGCGGACCATTTCTTGGGGATGCAGGTTGGATATGGATCCACTTATTTGTATCCGCGCAGGGCTCTACACATAAGGCAGAGAATGGCATCCAGTCTCCATGGCCTGTTTAGTCCTTTTCTGTTAAGATTACTGTAAAGAGGGGGCCTGTGGGTGACGGTCCTGGAGGAGGCTTCAGCGTGAAGGTTGCTGACCCATTAGGAGCCATGTTGAGACCCACCAAACCTTGAGGTTTCTTTCTTTAGTGAAGTTGAGCAGGTTGGTAGTGATGGTCACACTTTCTCCTAGTGGCTTTTATGATTGGAATTGCCTGGCTTATCACTGACTTGTTTTCATCATTGCAGGCGACTGATAATGTGGAGGGAGACATGGAGGTAGAGCAGGAGAATCAGGATTTCCCCAAAAAAGGCAAACTTCAAGGACGGAAAAGGACTTCAGCCACAGACGGCATTGTGAAGCCAGTGAAACTCAGCCGGGCTGATCTGTACAAGCCACCCACCAACGAGGAGCTGAACCAGCTGAAGGAGACAGAGAACCTTTTCCATTCCAGCCTTCTCCGCCTACAGGTCAGGAGAAGCCAAAGAGTGAAGTAGGACCCATCTTGGGCTGTGTTTGATATATTAGCCTGAGTCTTTCCTGCTCAGAGTGTGTGTTGCAGACTAGTGGGGCATGGGAAGCAGCAGATGAATTATGACATGGGAAACTGCCAGGCTCTGTTCCCGGCTCTGTTTCAGCTCACACTGTGACCTTGAGTGAATCTCTTGCTCTCTCTTCAATTTGTATAATGGGGATAGCAACACTGAGCTCCTGGCAGGGCCCCTCAAGGAAATATAATGGGTTGTTCATTTGGGATGATTTTATTCTCGGCGGATGAACAAACAATTCTCTAACTTTTTTCTCACCCTTGGCATGATGGGTGGATAGTGGAGCTGGCTGGAAAATGTATGTGAATTTTGGCCAAAGGAGGCCTGCATTTTGGGGAGCAGAAACTTTTAAAATAGATTTTGTGCCCGAGGTACTAGTTTTTTCATGATAATGTTACAGGACTGTGTTCATGCCAAAAGCATTCTTGCTGCTGAGATTTCTTTCTCTCTGTAGCATTGAGTGAAATTCAGGGTCCTGAGCTTTGGATTTTGCTGCTGCTTTGGGATTCTGCAAGGTCATGTGGCTTAGTATTAGCATAAGGGGGATCTTCTTGCAGAGTTTGATCCTCAGTGTGGGGGAGAAGGTGATTGGGGAGGCCTGCGCTTTTGACGCTCTTTTGGCTGTTGTTTGGACACTGGAGTGCTTTTATGAATGAGTGCGATAAACCAGGGGTGGACAAAATTGGCTCATGGCTGAGCACCGGCAATTTTACTTTTGGTTGCCACAGGGAGCGCCTTCATTGCATTTCTGCAGTGGAGCTAGGTGACAGGCTACTAAAATTGGTTGCCTTGGGAACCAGAAACAAACACTTGTCAAGGCTGTCTGTCTGTGCACTTGGAATTGTGGACAGCACACTGGGATACCTTGGGGATAGGTGGGGCACATTTGCCTGTTGGGGCAGAGGGCATTGGTGGTTTTTTTTTTTGTTTTTTTTGTTTTGGAAGCATTGGAGTGTGCACTTGCTGGAGAATTGCACTTAGTTGCAGAGCTATAGAGAAAACGGCCCAGTAATTTGTCTTGTGTTTATGGTGTCAGAGACCAGGGGTTCAAAACCCACACGAATGCTGGCTGGAAAACTGAAAAGTATTCACACAAGTTATTGGCTCAATATAGCTTTAACTTGGTGAAATGTAATGGTCTGTGATAGACAAGTCAGTCTACATAATCCGGGGGTGCCTTCTGGCCCTGAACTGTACGGGTCAAAGCAGAGTGGTTCTGACCTGCACCCTGTGCTGGTTTTATGGCTGAACAGGCATGCTAAAAGCCACCTCTTGGCTGTAGTTTCTGGAACCTGAATGCTGCACCATCTTTTGCTATAGCAGGGACTCTTCCCCTTTGTACTCACAGTGAAACCTGAGTCCGTTGCGGCCATTTGTTCTGGCTGCTCATGAGGCGGATTGGAACTGATGTGTGTAAGTTTCCATGCTGTTTAGCTACTTGAGCAGTGCAATGCCATCACTGTGAGCTATCACTGGCCAGTGGGGTATTTAATGTCCTGCAACCGTATGACCCATATTTCTGGGAGCCGGAGAAACCTCTGTGGAGAACTCCCACCCCTCTCCTGTCACCCTGCAGAGAGCATCACTCTCTGGTTAAAGCCGGTAATCCCCATCAAAAGGCAGGATAAAAATGAGCAGCGATTTCTGTTGCTCAGGCTGCCCTTCACGGCCTTCCCTTTTGTTTGCAGATTGAGGAGCTGTTGAAGGAGGTGACACTAAAGGAGAAAAAGAAGCAGAAAATTGATGCCTTCCTCCATGAAATCAATACCCTGTTGAGTGCAGTCCCGGAGACCCCTGAAACTGATGTACGTGCTGGAGGGCTGGGGAAGGGGGCACTGGGGCTGTCTGCTTATAAACAAATTTCTAGCTGCTGAGTTCTAGCCTTATGATGTATGTTCCTGCCCCTTCCCCTGCACGCCCCCTTCCCATGCCTTGAGCTGTATTTTGGTGGGTGATGTAGTCCCAGTTCGAGTGTGCATTCATTTAGATCCTGCCAGCACCTGGGCAACCTCAGCAGCTGCTGCAGGTTGGACATGGGCTGCCCTTCATCTCACTCTGCCTTTCACAGCTTGTCGACCAGTCCTGGCTCCCAAAGGATGTGAAAGTCCCGTTCCTTCAGGTGCCTTTCAGTGTGAAGGGGAAGTTCCACTTCCTGCCCCCAGCCGAAGTGAAGGTGGTGGGGAGCTATCTGCTGGGCACATGCATTAAGCCAGAAATCAATGTGGATGTGGCACTGACGATGCCCCGGGTGAGTCCAAGCACACTTGGCGGGCAGGGGGTTGGTGTGATGCCACAGATGAGCCTGCAAACTTCTGTGCTCCACGGCTGATGTCATGGCCTATGGAAGCTTAACACTCAGTGTTGTCATAAGATGCCCAGTGTAGGTAGCTCCAGATTCTCTTTCTAATGTGCTCTTGAGGGCTTAGATGAGATGATGCATCAGTGCTCTGTGTCAAAGTTATACAGGGAGTTAGATCTCATTCTGTGCGGACTCTGTTCCCTGCACCCTCCTCCAATGTTCCCTGTAATTTTTCATAGGCTGTGTGCAAGAAATTCCTTTTGTGCACATTTTTGGAACCAGTGTCCAAATTTGTGCACACTTTACTGAGTTTGGTCAAACTTGTGAACACAACGAAGCAAGTGTGTATGATACAAATAAGATCTAAATTTTAGTTTGATATGGTGATGGAAATGATTTTATAAATTACAAAACCTTATTTGAAACATTCTACTTGAAACTGCCTTCTTAAAGTAGAATAAAAATATTAGCACTATTGAATTTTTTTGTGCGTGCTTTATTTTGTTTTGTGCACGGGTCTCATGATCTGTGTGCACATGACGCACACAGCTTAAAGGGAACATAGCCCTCCTCACCTCCAGAGGCTTGACAGATCAGAGCTTCCTGCTGCTTTATTTCTAGCACGACTGAAGTATCAACCTCTCCCCTTCTCCTGTCCAATCCCTTTGCCTAGATAGGGACTGAGCCCGTTCCTTACTGCAATTAGCTTGGATGCAGTCTGGTTTTGTAACCACGGTACGGCTTGCACTTGGCCTGTCCCAAGCCTGTTGAAGAGCAGCTGAAGCCTTTGCACCAGTTACCTGTGTATGTATTAGGCTGTTGGCCAAGAACTCACATTAGAGCCCCGTCCACACCAGGACATCTCTCCCTCTCTTTAGTTTCCCCATCAGAACCACTCTGCCTTATGTGCCGGGTTTGGAGTTGGAGTTAAAGTGGCGCTCCTGGGCTGGCTCTTGGTGAGGAGTCAGCAAAATAGCTCTGCCGCTCAGCTTGCCAGTGCTCGGCAGGCTGGCTACCATTTGGTGCTGACAGAGCTGGGCTCTGTGCTCCATGGTGCTGTCTAGCTGGCCATCTCCTTCTTCTCAGATATGGCTGCAGTTGAGTGAGGGGCATGTGTGTTGCACTGAATTGGGCTCTGGAACGATCAGGAGTAATTCCTTTTCCTCCTTGCTCAGGCAGTTCTCCAGGACAAAGACAACCTGAACCAGCGCTACCATCGGAAGAGAGCCCTGTACCTGGCCCACATTGCTCATCACTTCTCCAAGGAGAAGCTCTTTGGCAGTGTGAGATTCACATACATGAACAGCAACCACCTCAAACCGATTGTGCTCCTGCAACCTCCAGGTACTATGGCTGTGACCTGCATCCCTCTCTCTTCTCTAGGGCTTCTCGGTCCTTGGTGCTCCTTTTACCTTGTCAGTGACCTAGCTGGCCAAGCTCTGCACATGGTGCTGTCACATCAGGCAATGCCAGGTCTGAATTCATGATGCAAACCCCACACATTGTTGGCAGGGCTGCGCCCAAGGGTCTGACTCTGGTATTTGTTTGCTCCCAGCCTGTTGCCAGGGAGAAGACTGGCCTGGGGTTGCCTTTGTCTGAATCACTCCGGGAGCTGGGCTTGGCTTCTCAGCCTTGTCTGAGTAGAGGGGTCAGCAGGAACTGGCAAAGCAGAGGTGCTAATGGGAGGGGTTTGCTCAGAGCTTTGGAAGTAGCCCATGTGCCAGGGAGGAGCGCCTGGGGGTGGAGAATGGGCTGTCCAGTGTCTTCCCGGGCCTTGCAGGAGGTAGGAGTCTGTTTGGCTGCATTAACAAAGGGCTGGAGAATGGCTCGTACCCTCGTGACGTGCCACTGTGTGCACGACTGCTGCGTCCCTGAGTAGTCCCCTTATCTCGCTGTTTGCGCAACACCCTCTGTGCCCAGGGTGCGTTCCAGGCAAGCTGGAAAAGGCCCACCCCTGACTTGGAGCCAGGTTAATCCTGGGGCCCAATGCTGCAGGCCCAAGCTGCGGTGCTTGCTCCTGAGCATTGTCTTGGCCTTCCCTGTGGGTCTGCAGCAGGTTGTGAGCTGAAGGCCTGATGCTGCAGGACAGTCAGGAAAGGGGGGAGTGGGGGTGCCGGGAAAGCAGGGTGTCTGGATACATGGGCAAGGGTAATCAGAATGAGTGATCAGCTCTATTGAGTCATCATCCTCAAAACCGGTGATGTCTGTGTCTCCTGCTGGGTCTCACTCGAACTTCAAGGAGTAAAGAGGAAAAGCTGGCATGTCCTCTGTTACGTG
The DNA here is from genome assembly GCA_007922195.1 of Podocnemis expansa. Lineage (NCBI taxonomy): Eukaryota > Metazoa > Chordata > Testudines > Podocnemididae > Podocnemis > Podocnemis expansa. The sequence goes on from ML682046.1 coordinate 5,001,636, forward strand.
GCCCCCCTTCTCCCATTGCTCTCTCTGACCTCACTCCCTTTTGGGACTTGCAGGTAAAGACGAGAAGCTAGTGACTGTCCGGCTCTATGCCTGCCCTGTCCCTGGCTTCTTCAAGCCTTGCCGTTTGTACCCCAGCAAGAACAACGTCCGGACGGCCTGGTTCCTGGAGCAGGGCTCCTCTGGGGAAGGTAAGCGAGTAGAGTCGTGTTGTGGCTTTAGGTGCCCTGGAACGTCTGCACAGCTCAGTGGGAGCTAGGGGTGTCTGGCTGATCCTGGAGCATGAGCTCTGTGTAGAGGAGAGCTGCATTTCCTGCAAGCAGAGGTCATGGTGGAGCCTGCAGCTGAGCAGGATCTGTATGTGGGTTTCTTGCTCCCTCAAAGGTCTTTGGATCCATCCACCTTCCCTGCTGGATCCTGTCTGTTCAGTGGGCTCAGTACACCCCACAAAGGGATATCGAGCCTTGTGAGAGGTGATGTGCCCTTGCATCACACCCTATTCCTTTCCCTGCTTGCTGCACTCTGCTCAAGACCTTCCCCCACCTTAATGGGGGAGAGGCAGTAGCTGCTTCTGCACCTCCCTGCCAGAGCTGGGAGCCAGGGCAGGGGAGGCTAAAAGGCAGCAGAGTCTGCAGCCACCCATTGTGCAGTGCTCTGGTGCAAGGGCTGCGGCCAGTCTGTCGCGGAGCTGCAGGTTCTAGGGCAGCTTCTGACAGAGGCTGTGGAGATCTAAATTGCGTGAGAAGCCCCAGTAAGTCATCTGATCAGGTTGGACTGGCATGTTTCTTCCCCAGGAGCCACGGAGCCCCCCACCCCTCACTACAACAACTCCATTCTCTGTGACATGGTGATGGAATCCAACCTGCTCTTCCTCTCTGGGGCTGGCACCGATTTTCCAGGCATGAGGGACGGAGTCGCCCTCCTCAAAGTCTGGCTGCACCAACGGGAGCTGGACAAGGTAGCTTGATCTGGAGTGGTCTGTGGTGGCCTGCTTATCTCCTTCCCTTCTTCTCCAGCGTGGGTGCGGGGTCTGCCCCCTTTTATTCCCACGTGGGATAGGCAGCCACGTTGTCACCAACCTGCTCTGCCTTTTGGGGGGGAAGGGGGGCCACCAGCCTGGTATATTCCTGCTGACCTATAGTCATAGTTTGATTTCCACTCTCTTGCTCTTACTTTCCTGGGTCCTGGCTCTGGAGACTCAGCAGGGGAAGTGCAGAGTTGTTGTACCATAAGGCTGAGTTACTTGGCCCTGTTCAGTCCCTCAAGATCCCATGATGCTTGAGACAAATTGCTTCAAGTGGTTGGTTTGCTCCCCTAGCTGTGAAGCTGTGAACTACATTGGGGCAAGTTAGCCTCAGCCTGCCTTTCTATGGTCCAGCGATGGTCTCTGGCATCAGCGCCTAGCCTTGCCACATTCCCTTTGTGGCTGTGCGGGCTCCCTGGGGAAAGGGTTTTGGAGCCGCAGTAGATGAATGGTGCTCAGGTTCCTGGAGCAGTCCAGGAAGCTAGGGTGCCCAAGCAGGCATTGCTGTGTGAAGGACGCTAGAAGCTGCTGTTGTCACTCAGCTGAGCCTGGCTCTCCAGGGAATCTTTTGTCATGCTCTTGGGCTTTCTGGAATTGCCAGCGCATTCGCGAAGGCAGCCTGTGACTCCAGGCTGCCTGAAACCTGTCCTACCCCTGTGTTTTGTCTCCCCTCAGGGTTTGGGGTGTTTCAATGGTTTCCTGGCCTCCATGCTGGTGACCTATCTGCTAGCCAAGCACAAGATCAGCCAGGGGATGAGTGGCTACCAGGTACTGAGGAGCGTGCTGCAGTTCTTGGGTGAGTTGCCCCACAGCCCTTGCAGCAGGGAAGGGGGTTTCAGCAGCACCTCGGCCCTGGGTTGGAGCCAAGCCTAGAACCAAAGATGTGAGGCTGGTCCATAATCCTCTGCACCACACGGCCTTGACTGGGCTTGGAGGGGTCTGGAGTATGGACATACCTTTGTCCCTCTAGGATCCCGTAGCAGAACACTAAGAACCTCAGCACGTGAGTGGGACAAGCCAGATCCTCTGTAGCCTCCACCCCAGGGTGAAGGCGAGATGATGCCCTGTGACTGGATCCCTTGGAGAGAGTGGGAAGCCAGAATAGTCCTGTTTATTGGCTGGTCTGGAAGGCTGCAGGAAAATGCAGCTGGTTGCAGCCCAGCTCCTGACCCCAGGGTTCCAAGACTGTGCAGGGAGACAGCAAAGTGTTTGTGCTGCACCCTGAGATGTAGCTGTAAATGGACTCGCCCCAGCCCGAGCACCGATCCTTTGTTTGTTCACAGCTACCACTGACCTGAGCACCTCAGGGATCAGCCTCTCGAAGGACACAGAGAACTCACTGGTAAGGAGCAGGGCAGCTCACCTCCGTGTGGGATGTGTACTCTGGTTCTGTTGTTGGCTCTGCTGTTGACCTAGCAAATGAATGTGGATAAGCCACAGTGCCTCCATGCCTTGGTTTTTTCTGTCCTGATGATGTAAATGCCCATCGGGCTGTGTGGATGACCTGCCTGTGCGGCACATCGTCTGTGTGTTGCATTGGCGTATTGCTGTTACTCTAAGGGTCCAGGCAGTGCAGAGATAGTCCCGGCTCATAACTCCATGGGTGCTAAGCAGTGTGCTCTCTCTTCCAGCCCACCCTGGCCGACTTCCACCAGGCATTTGAAGTGGTCTTCGTGGACCCCTCGGGGTTGGTGAACCTCTTTGCTGACATGACTGCTAGCAAGTACAAGCAGGTACAGGCAGTGTGACTGGTGGGCGGATATCCCTGTAGAGTCTTGCTCCAAAGAACTGGGCGCCTGGTGCCTGCTCTTTGCAGGCTGGGTTTGCAAAGTGGCTTTATCCTAGCTCAGATTTGTTGTATGGGATTGTGAGCCAAATTTCCCCTTGCCTTGGACACCTCTTCTTCTTTCAACGTCCCAAGTTCTTCTGTCACAGCCATAGTATACCAGAGATAAAGAAGTGCAGAAAAGATGCCACTTGTGCCTTGGGTTGGGCCATACGCGGCAAACTGAAGTGTCAGGCCCTGCCTGTGGTTGATGGGAGCCGTTAGAGGAACCTTCTGGTATGTGATTCTTTGATGGTGCTTTTCCCATGGTGTGAGAGCTGAGCTGGGGTCCCAGCACATTTTTTTTCCCCCTCCCTTGGGACTTTTTTTTCCTCAGGACCCAGTTGGAAAAAAATCATTTACACCAGCAACTTGACAAGTAAGTGTTTTGAGTCATGCACTCCAGTCTTTCGGCAGCAGTGGGCACTGTGGCCTGGCATCTGAGGGTTGGTGTCCAACCACTGGGTCCTGACCCCACATTTGAAAACCCTGTTCTAGAGCAGTGGTTTGTGCTGTGATACAGCAGCTGAGATATGTTGCCACAAGTCAACTGGGCTCCGAAAGCTGCCACTGAAAGAAACCATCACAGGGTCTTTCAGCGGCGAGGCAAGGTGTGGTGGAAGGCTGCTGCCCATTTAAGAGCTGTTGCTAAAAGTCTGTGTGCCGGCAGCTCTTTGCAGAGGTGCTCCTTACAGAGCTTCCACCAAACCTCCTGTGGTGATTTGGAGGAGGGGGCGTTTCTGTGTTGTGCACAGTTGAGAGAGCTCCCAGCTGTGTGGTGACATTAAAGGGGTTGAGAGTCTCCTGTTCTAGAGACTGCTGTGCAGCTTTAAATGCTGCTAAGGGGACAGGTAAAACCAAGCTCTCTGCCTGCTCACTGTCATCGGAGACCCTTGGGCACTTTTCACAGGAGCCAGAGTAGAACTATTTAGCTCTTTAGCTGTGAGCTAAAAATGTGGGTGTCTAAGGCAAAAGGCCATTATTTAAAATTTTCTCTGGGTTTTAAAGTGTGTATAGTGCTGTGGAACATCTTTAGATTAAACAACCCTGAAGACTGAGCTGCTCAGTGCAGAGAACAGCTGCTATTCCCTACCCTACCCCCCCTCCCAGCAATGGGAGGTCAGTGTCCGGGGTGAAAGATAACCAGCTGTGGGAGGTGAGGGAGGAGGAGTGCTGCTTCGAGCTGGCTGGCCAGAGGCACCTTGGGTGTAGCAAAGGATCTGCATCCTTGGGCATGGCTGTTCTTGACTTTAGCCCCAGAATGGTGTCTGATGCTTGAAAGCTGGATCTGAGAGCTCAGCACTGGAGCCAGCTACCTTCTCCCTTGGAAGCTGAATTAGGTCCAATCTGGGGTCATTTTATTTAGAGTCCTACCCCACTGCCAGTGAGATCTGGTCCTGAGGGGCAGAGCATTGGTGGGCTCCAAGCCAGGACTCTGTCTGAGCTTTCCCCAGATTAAGAGTGAGGATGGGGTTTGGGTTGCAGCTGGGCTGTAGACCAGAGCACTCACAGAGCGATGATCAGGTTGCCCGTGGAACTAACTCCCACCCCCAGTTCATGACTCTCCCTCCCTCAGGTTCAGTTTGAAGCCAAGCGCTCAATGGAGGTTTTGGACGACAGAACGGTGGATGGGTTCCAGCTGCTACTCATGACCCCCAAGCCCCTGATCAGAACCTTTGACCATGTTTTCCAGTGAGTTGGGTCACATGGCTCAGGGATGGTGGGATGGGGGGGTTGGGTCAGAGAGCGGCTGGCTGCCCCAGTTTACACCTGAGAGAGTTGGGAAACCCAGTTTAGCTGGTCTGCTCTGTACCAGGCTTCACCTTCCTGGCTGGATGACGCTGGGAGCATGTGGTCCTCTCTTTGCGTCCCATTTCCTGGTCTGTGCCACCTTCCTGGTATCCCTTCTCCCCTGGGAGCATGGCTTAGCAGGGAGAAGCCAGTGGGCATTTCCCAGGGTGACTGAGTTTCTCTCCTTCCCTCCGCAGCCTGAAGCATGTTTCCAAGCTGCAGGGGGCCTGCAAGAAGATACAGTTGCTGAATGAGTTGATGGATCATGGCGGGAACTACATAGCTGCGGCCCTGCCCTTCATCATGGCCCTGCTGGTGCGAGGGCTGGGCGAGAGGGTGCTGCTGCTGACGCACTCACTGCCCCAGGCACCACAGGTGACTCCTCCTCCCAGAGCCTCCTGTGTAACCTAGAAGATGCTTCTCTGCTCTCCCTTTCTTTTGGAGCTCCTCTCCTGCTGACTCTGCGCTGGTGTCGCCCATCTCCTTCCATTGCTGTGCTGCCACGGAAATGTGGGAAGGGGAAGTCCTGGCCCTGTGCTGCTCTCTGGGGCCTGTCCAGCACAGTGAAGTGGGCTGAGGCCTACGGAGCATTTTGCTTCTAGACAGCTGATTCACATCTAGCCCACAGTCGAAAGTTGCAGCTGTTCGCTGGCTGAGTCAGGTGGTTGTCTGTCCCCCCCTCCCAGCAGTCCTGGCTTGGTGGTCTCAGCAGAAGGGCCATGGAGATGGCTTCTTCCATCCCTTCTCTTAGTTTGGGTCCCTTCCTGTCCCCTGGTGATTGTGGTGGTGAGAACTTACACTGCTGCTGTTGGGACTGTAGCCTATCTGGAAAACCAAGAACCCTACTCCACAGTGCTCTGGGAGAAGCTAATGCAGAGAGGCGAGAGGGCTCTTGTGTGGGGCAAAGCTGCTTAGTGCATGGCAGCGCTGTCGTTTGGCCACAGGGATCTGGTGACAGGTTCTGTGAAGCAGTAACATGGGCAGATGCTGCTCCAGCAAGGGTGGCTCCATTCACGTGTTGTTTCCCTTTTCTCGCCAGTGGTCTATATCTGCAGAGCCACCGAAGCACAAGGATGCTGGACACCTGTCATTCGGTCTCTTACTTGCCCCTGACTTTGCTGCCATCGTTTTGGAGAAGGGACCGGGGGCGGATCGGCCAGAGGTGAGGAGAGGCTGTTTCCTGCACGGTGAAGGCAGGTGGCACTAACGTTGCAGGGATGACACTGATATTTTCGTGGCCCCCAGCGGCTTTGGTCCTGGTTTGGTTGTTCTGGGTGCTGTACAAAGGGCTGACAAAGCTGGTTCCTTTCCACAAACTGCTCACGATGCAAGAACCAGAGCTGGCTGGGAGAAGCGGTTGGGGGAGCAGGTGATCACAGTGAGACGATCCCAGCAGCAGTCCCAGCATGCCGGCTGCCAGAACAAGTGTTCTGTTGGCATTGCGGTGAAGGTGACATGAAGAGGGATCAGAAGGACAGCATGGTGCCTTGGTGGGTGTTGGCAGAGAATGCCATCCAGGCATGGGGCAGGCTGGAAGGTAGCACCCGGGTTCTTGCAGGGAAATTGGACATAGCAGCTGGCATCCGTGGCAAAGCGGAGATGGGAGTTGAGTCTTCAGTATTGGGTTGTGGGTGGTGGGAGCTGTAGTGGTGGGTGCAATGCCCTGTGTGTGTGCGTGCGCTGGAGGAGGGAAGGCCGGAGGAAGAATGCAAAGGTTGTTGTCAAAGGGATTAGTCAGGAAGAAGAGACTCAGCGCTCAGATGAGACCCTGCACGTGATCTTGTTCTCCACGCTCCTTGAGATCAGGATCCCAGGCAGGGCAAATCACAGCAGGCCTTAAGGCATGGATAGGTGTATCTGCGGCATCAGCTTAGATCATGGAGCATAAGTGGAATCTATGGGGCCATGGGTCTTTCCATAGCAAGCTTTTTCTGCTTCTCCCCTGGGGTGTCCCCAACTCTGCTCATGCCGTAGTGGCTGCTCATCTCTGCTATGCCCAAGGGCGCAATCTGGGTGCTCTGTGTCCTGCTCGGCAAGTGTGTCTCCCGCTCCAGCCTGAAGGGCCAGCACCTCTATGGATGATGGGAGTTCAGTCTCCATGGCCTTGCTGAGAAGGTGGCCACTGTTTGGAGGGGTGGTTTTTGGGCAGGGGACACCTGTCTAGTGGGAGATGGCCAGTGACCCATCCCAGAGAAGCGGTAGTAATAGTTGGTGGTCTCAGTCGTCACTGGCTGGATTCGAATCCATAGCCTGCACCCCTGAGGCGTGCGTTGTGTTCTCTCCCGCGACTCTCTGCAGGCGGCCGAGTTCCGGAAGTTCTGGGGGGAGAAGTCCGAGCTGAGGCGGTTCCAGGACGGCGCTATCTGCGAGGCGGTGGTGTGGAGTGCCGAAACCATGTGCCAGAAGCGCCTCATCCCCGAGCAGATTGTCAAGCACCTGCTGTGTGTGTGAGTAGGGTACGGTGGCTCTGGCGTGAACGCCACGCAACCTGGTTTCCACACCAGGAGGGATATTGGTGGGGGAGTCTGCTGGTGGGCCAACAGGTAGGTGGAACTGGGTTTGCGCTCTGTGGCTTGGACCAGCTCTGCGATGCAGGTGGGAGGAAACCCTCGTTCAGCCGGACTTCTGCTGTTCTCTAACACAAGTTGTTAGGCTCAATGCAGGCCTAACATGGTGAGATTTGATTCTTGAGGAAATTGATGGCAACTAGATGGCGTTACACCATCAGTACAGCTGGGGCTACTTAGAAAAGGGACTCCTGGGTTCTCCCCTTAGCTCTGTGTAACCTTGGGGGAAGGTTTTCTCCCTCCTCTGTGCCTCAGTTTTCTTCTCTCTTACAAAATCCCCTTGTAAAGGTGTCTGCAGCCTTAAACTGGCAGGTGCTATAGCCATTATGGGTGTCCAGTTGTCCAGTGCTCTGAAGGCCTCCAATTGTGAGTTCAGGCTTAGTTTCCAAAAATGAGACCCTCAGTGTGAACTAAAAGCTTCCCTTGGCTCCACTTCTCTCTTCCACCCTTGCCCAGAAGAGATCTGAGAACAGCAGTTGCCGATGGCAGTGTGACTGCGGGTTGGGAGGTTTGGCTGTCAACCAGCGAGACAGTGACTCGCTAAGCTCTGAACTCAGGCTGCTTTGGGTGCATTCCTGGTCATGTCTTGTCTTGGCCAGGGGAAGAACTAGATGATCTACTAGATCTCTTCTGTCTGATAATGCTAACCTTCCTTGGGTGATGAATTCACCCCATGGGTACTTGCCAGGAATGTGGGGGGGGGGTATCTACAAAAGATTAGACCACTGAAGGTGGGGTGCCATTCATCTCATACGCTTTGCTTTGGTTTGTCTCTCTAGCCATGCGGATATTCCCGCGTCCGCCATGTGCTACACAGGAGCCGTGCTGGAGTCCGTGATCAGAGCTGGGCCAGAGGTGAGGGCTCTTCTAAAATCCCAGGTTTTGGGCAATGGGTTCCTCTCAGGTGTTTGTGGAAGGAGGTAGTGTGTGAGGGATTTAGGTCTGAGACCTAGAGGCTCCTGGCTTGCTATTTGTTTGATGTTGCATTTAACAAAAGGGCAGGGAATGTGCCTGTCTGACTGCTCAGTGGGGCTCTGAGTCAGTGCAGCAAATTCAGTGGCTATCTCTTAATCCTTTCCTCCCATCTCCTGGCTAGTCCTGCCCTGGGGCTCCCCTGTGCAAAATCTCCCTGCTGATCTCTCTTCATCCTGACCAGAACTCTCCTGGTATTTCAGCCAGGGGCTCCCTCTTGCCTCTTCTCCTTTGAACCCCATCTTTCCTCTTCTTACCAGTTCTGAGACTAGCTGGCCTTTCTCTGGTTCCTGTAACCTCCTCTTCCCCTCCAATCTCTGCAGGATTCAGCTGGTAAAGGCATCTTCCTCTTCAGCTATTCAGCCACTTCTCTCCCATCCTCAGTCTCCCTGTCTGTCTCACCTCCTAGTGCTCCCCTCACTTATCACCACTGTCCTCATCCCTGCCAGGCTCCCTGTGCTAGGGAAGGGCACATGCTTTTTGCTGTCACCTTCCACTCTTGCTCTCCTCCAAATCCCTCCCTGAAACCCACTGCATGTTCTTTCCTCCAGGGAGCCTTCTCTCCCTTCCTTCTCTGCATAGCCTGTAGCCTATATTTCTCATCTGTTCTGTCTTAAGCTCTTCAGAATAGCAGGGAAAGCATCTGTCCCTGTTAAGGGTGTGGAAATGTATAGGACTCTATCCATAATGTTTTAGTGCTCTGCTCCAGAGCTGCCCTGGGGCTATCACATCTAGAATATCATTATATCATTGGCTCTCGCGGCTGGGCTTCTGCCTTGTGAAACAAACAAGCACTTTTAAAGACTTAAAAATTTATTTATGCTAGTCTTTAACAGTGCCACTGGCCTCCTTGTTTGTTTTGCTGACTAGACTAACGCAGCTACCGCTTTGGAACCTGTCTTTGTGAAGCTGTTCCTGCCTTGGCTGGTGGGGCTGGCTTTATTACCACAGGGAGGCCTCCGTGTGTTTTCCCCACCAGCACCAAGCACACTGAAATTTTGTGTCTTTTTGGCAAAAAATCCAAAACAAAATACTTCAGCTCAATCTGGCATTGTTTCATTTGGAAAATGCTGCCTCATGGGAGTTGTAGTTTGGCATCCCCCTGCTTCCAGTCTCCTCTATAGTCCTAGTGCTCTGGTTGAACTACATCTGCTTTGATGCACTGCAGCAGGGGTCTCAAACTCAAATCACTGTGAGGGCCACATGAGGACTAGTATGTTAGTCCAGGGGCTGCACAACTGAAACCTTTTCATGCAACGATATTGCAAATATCAGTAATAATAGTATAATTGCCAGCTGCAGGAAATAGCTTTAGGGGCCGCATGTGGTCTGCAGGCCGTGCATTTGAGACCCCTGAACTACAGTTTCTCCTCTTCTCTCTTCATCATGGGCATCCTAGCCCCTAAAGGAGAATGGGTACATGAGGAAATCAAACTACAGTTTCCACGAGGCACCCAACTTTCTTGATGTAGGCTGGCTAAAAATATTTCAGATTTTAGACCAAATAACTTGTGTTTTGGGCATTTTTAAAAACCAAACTTTCACATTTTGGGAGAGATGACTTTTTGTGAAAAATCACATTTTCTGTTAAAAAAGAGTTTGGATGGAAAACTTTCACCCACCCTTGCTGTTGGCTTTGAAGCCTGTAGAAGAGAGAGAGATTTGATGGGACCCATCTTTAACTTTCATAATCCAAATCAGATTTGCACAGAGCTGTTTATTTTATTAGCAAGGAGCCTGTAACGCTGCCGTGGCTCATTCTGTGAGTTCACTTAGGTCCTGTCAGTGGTCCACAGTCATTTCTGCCTGAAGGAAAAGTTTTCCAGATGGTGCTTTTCAGCATAAGGACATAGCGCTGAGAGGATCTGTACTGCTGTTTTCATCCTCCTTGGGTGTGGTTCTGAGCTCTGCTCTCCATTTAAGCTGTGTCCTCTGCAGCAAGGATGGCTTTTACAATGTCCTTCTTGTGGCTTAGGGTAAGAAACCAGTGTAAAAGAGCTCAGTTTTGTGGTCTGATGGATTGGGCAGCATATTCCTCTGCCTCATCCAAAGCCAGCTTGGATCAGCATTGGTTGGGATGGGAGGCATTAGAGGGAGACCCAATCCAAAGGCCAAGCCCCCAGGCCTGTTCTGTGGCATGATCTCTACCTCTATCTCAACAGTGCCAGGGCAGAGAGTAGCTCTCACAGGCCAGGTCCTGGATTTAAGGAGCTGCTAGGTCTGTGCCCAGAACCGCCCACAACTTTTATCTATGTTTGCTGCCTCTGGGAGCTGAGCAGGAGGGAATCCAAAAGGGGCTCTGGTAGCCCCGGTAGTGTCTTGAGGTGTAAGGTTTCCAGTAAGACCAGGCAGGACTGTTACGATCATCTGGTCTGACCTACTGCTTAATCCAGGCCAGCGATTCCCATTTAGCATGGCCTTCAACTCGATTGCACTGCCTGGGTACAGACACACAGCGGTAAGAGACCCGCAGTACAGTTGCGGCTGGCTGAGTCAGTCCACGTGGGTTTGGCTTTGGCTCCACCAAACTAAACGTTGCTGTGTAGATGTTTGGGCTTAGGCTGCAAAGGGGGAGGGTCTCAAAGCTGTGCTCCAGCCTGAGCCCCAAACCCTACAGGGCGATTATTAGCACCACACCCTGCTCGCCTGAGTGAGCTAACCCTGTTGCTGTGAGGGTTTTATAGTGTAGATGTGCCCTCTGAAGCTGTGGTTGTCTTGCCTCTTTGCTTGGCCCTGCTAGCCACACCAGGGGGTTTGGGAGCATTGAACAATGAGAGGGAGGCAGAGGAGTGAGGGTGCAGAAGCCCTCCCGTGAGCCTTCCTTGAGGTGACCTTTTCAGACTTCAGTCTGCAATTACCAGCAGGACCTGGGGAGGGCACTGCTGCTCTCCCAGCAAATCAGGCATCAGGAAGCTGTCAAATGCATCTGCCTTTGCACAGCTCCTCTGACTTGGACTTTTCTTCTGTTCCTGTTTGTTTCTGCCACGCTGTCTGGGGTGGGGATGGAAATCTCTCTCTCCTCTGTGACAACAGTGCCCATCACTGGGCTGTCTAGGGACCCTCAGTGCTTCCTCCCCCTCCTCTTTTTTTCACACTCTGCAGTGGCCTGCCCCAGTGGTCGTTGCTTAGCCAAGCTGTACAGACTGTGGTCTTGTCTGTCCCACTCTTCAGCCCTCTCCTAATGCATTGCTTGTCCCTGAGCAGTGCCCCTTAGTAGTTATCTCTAGTGGAGTGGTAGCCGTGGTGGAATTCATGGTACAGTGTCCACCTCCCCCTGGCAGCTTTCCTTTATTTGCACCTGTGTTGTGTTGCCCTTAACATGTTGTTTGCTCTCCGCGAGCTCTTTCTCCTGCAGTGCATGGGGAGAGGGGGCGCAGAGGGGGGAGTCATCTCCACATTGCTACTTCCTCACCCTCTCCCGTAGTGCATGCAGTATAATCCTTTGTGCTTCCTTTAGTGCCTTGTATAGGGATCACTTCCCCCACTCCTGAAAAGCAGCCACTTCTGGGGTGGGACATGACAACTTTTGAAGAACCCACAACAGTGCTGCCTTTGGCACCTTCTGTTCCTTTCCCTCCCTGTCATGCAGAGCTGGGGGTACGGAGAGCAGCAGCCAATATGCAGACAGCTCCTGCCGTCCCTGATGGCGTTGGCTTGGTGATGTGGGGAAGCAGTGGGTTGGTAGAGTGGTGGGAAGAGCCAGGTGGAGGGATGCAGCTCCCTGCTGCTGTGGTTGGGGTTGGCAGCCTTGGGGAGGGGTATCTGGTTGGTGCAGTTGCTCCTGCACTCACAAAGAAAAGTGCCAGCAGAGCAAGGCCATCTGACTATCTGGGGCGCTCTCAGCCTGCAGGGACTGGAGAGGAGGCCATGGTTGGCATCATCCGCTCCTATGACGACTTGAGCCGCAAGCTCTGGAACCTGGAGGGGCTGCCACTGACAGTGACGGCCGTGCAGGGGACCCATCCGGCCCTCAGATACACAGACGTGAGTGTAAAGCGGGGTGAGCAGGGGCGACTGTGCCCTGTTCCCCCTGCAGGTGTTCAGGACGGTAACAGCTTTCCTGTAGTGAGGAGCCAAGTGGGATGGAGACAGGGGCTGGTAGTGGAGGGCAGGGGGCAGGGAATGACCTATGTCAGGTGCTGGGAGGGGCCTGAGGCTGCTGTGGTGGCTTCAGACCCACCCTGGCCACAGGAGTAGAATTGTTCCCATCTCCCTTCAGAGGCTGAGACCCTGGCATTCACAGCACTCCCAGTGCCTGGCCTGGGGAGCACCAGGCCAGGTTCTGAAGACTAAGATGGATCTCATGGGGTTTGGATGGTGGCACTGCAAAGTGGGTGATCCAGCACCTTGGGGGCTGGCTGTAGGAACAACCCTGAGATGGGGAATCATCTCTTTTTGGTCCCATGGTTCGTACTGCAGTAATTCTCCCAGGCCCTGGTCAGGGGGAGGGCTTCACTCTGCTGCATGTTGGATTTATAGGCAAGTTCACAGAGGAGGATGTGGCCCTGCTCTAAAGAGCTTATGGTCCCCATCTACTATGGGCTCTTCTCATCTTAGATGTTTGCTCAAAAGCACCCTAGGACCTGCCCCAGAGCAACAGGCCTAGTGGCTTCTCTCATCGGCTGTCCTGTCTCCTGTGTGGCTTGCCCAGCCGATGCCCCACCTCTGCTCTGGAGCAAGAGGCTTGGCTGCTAAGGAGCAGGTGTCATGCATACATCTGTGGCTTTGCTTTTGGTGGTTGATGGTTCGCACAAGCAGACACTGTGTTCAGGAAGGACCTGCCACCTTGTTGTGTGCAGCCTGCTTTCTCCATATCATCCCATTCCACTCCATTCTGGCTGTCTCCTAGGTCTTCCCACCAATCCCCAGGAAACCGGATTATGCGTATCATGAGAAGATGAAGGCTAAGGAATCACTGCTTCCGCTGGCCGAGAAACCCTGCCCGGCATATATATCCCCTGTGAAAGGTAGGGTAGTGAGGAGGGAGCATTAATGGAATACAGTGGGGAAAATGAGGCATGGGGTGGGGCTATGACTTGCCCAAGGTTACAGGTGGAGTCATGCATCTGTGCCAGAGGTGGATCCCCAACCCAGGAGTCTTAGCTCCCAGTGCCTTGCTCTAGCCACTAGACTGCCCATCCCTCTTTATCGTGACCTGGTCTCTCACTGCTGCCCCGGGCTCACCACATTTCTGTTTTAACCCCTCAGTCGTGTGCCACATGGAAGGGAGTGGCCAGTGGCCTCAGGACAAAGAAGCCATCAAGCGCGTCAAAGCCGCTTTCCACCTCCGGCTAGCCGAGCTCCTCAGTCAGCAGCACCATCTTCTCTGTCGGCCTGCGGCCTCTCACACAGATGTGTACAAGGTACAGATGGGACCCTGGGTGGGGAGGAATGGATCCTTTTCTGATGGGCTGGTCTCTGGAGCTGAGGATCTTTTGTGCCTGACTTTTTGTGTGGGAACTGAAGGGGTTTTGGAGTGGGTGTGCTGTCTGGTAGGGGAATTTGATTTCTCTCTGGAACATCACAGGGGACCCCCATGCCCTCCCAGCAGTCAGTCTGGCTTGCATCTATTTCTTGACACTTGTCCCTGTGTTTATTCCACTGTGGGCACGTGTGTACCTGGAGCTGGAGAATGTTAAAAGCAGAGTCTGTTGGTCGGCATGCATGCCCTGGCTCATCCCGAGATACGGAGATGGGTATGTGCATAGACCAGTCACTTCCATAGTTCGTTCTACTTGCTGGGTAGCCAGAACCTCCACTGACAGAAGCTTCGGCTTTATTCCTTTATCTGTGCGTGTATAGTTAGATTATCTGTAAATAGATTTTGGAATTTTGGGTTTAAAAGTTTTATCTGATAATTTTCAGTGTTTTTTAATGAGTCACATTTAACCTGGGGAGCTCCTGTTTCACAACTCCCACCCCCCATCCTGCTTTTCATACTGAACTATGTGCAGGACTCTGGGCTGATCAGGTGGCGGGGAGTGTCCTCCCCGTACATCTGCCTGAGTTGGCAAGGAGTTTGCCTCCTGCCATGAGCTCTGAAGCAGGAGTGAAGGAGTCTGTCCCCAGCGTGTCCCTCTGTGGGGTCTTGTAGAGAGGGCAGTGAGCATTCTTATAAGCATGAAACTTTGAGTGTGTCTACACTGCCATGGCTGTGGGGGTTGATGCAGCAGGATTGGTTGAGTGGGCCTGAGGATACCTGCTCAGCTGATTTCCAGAATTAATTTCCAGTAGACTCTATTAATCCCCCATCCCCTCCTCACCCCCCCTGACCAGAAAGGGGAAGGCTTCATTGACCTAAGGGTGTCTCCCGTTGACGCAGTGCAGTGAGGACAATGTAAATAAATTGATGGGAAATTCCAAGACTGCAAAGACCACTGGTAGCTGTGCAGACCAGGCCTAAGTCTTCCTCCATATTCACTTTGAAGAAGGAATTCTGATTTAATTCTGCTTAAACCAAGCAGGTCTCTAAGCTTAGCCCAAGGAAACTTGGATGTGCTAAGTCTCAATGGATGAGAGGAAAGCCTACAAGTCTAGGACTCCCATTGACATCAGATGGCCGTCCGGCAGCACTGCTACCTCCCAATGCAAACCTTGGGATCCGTTGCCACCAGCTGAGACGTATCACTGAGAACATCGATTACGTGCAGTACTATCCTTGTCTTCTGTGCCAGTGTCACAGACTATCTCTGCTGTGGCTTCGAGGGTTCGTTTAGCCAGGACTCCTCTCACTGCAGGATGAGCCAAGATTGCTGCTTCTGAGAACATCAAATTTTGGGTCCCTCGCTCTCAAGAGAGGTTATGGCTCCAGCAGGAGAGCTGACCTTTGGAACGAGTTGGTCTCCTAATCCATCTTTGGGCTATGACTTCCCTCCAGTGGGGCTGTCGTTACTGCCATGGGAGCCGGAATCAGCTTTTTCCTCATTGAGCAATTCTGAAGTTTCCAATTAACTGTTTCCTCCAGGATGCATCTTCCCAGTCAGTTGGACCAGATTGGGACTAATTTCCACTTCATTATCTTCCTTGGCATTATCCATACTCCTTGTTGTGGGAGTCTCTGTAATCCCCATTTGATCTGTTCTTCTGGTTATATTGGGCAATATGGGACCACTGGCATCCCACAGAGCTGGTCTGGTCTGCTAGGGAGTCTCCCCTTTGAGAGGGTGACTGGAACTGCCCCTGAGCCAACTGAGGAGTAGTATGCACTGGATCTGTTGAGGTTGCCATCTGTCCCAAGTTGGGGTGTTGACTCTAATGTTTCTGACCCCCACTTGCAAGAACTACTTCTTTACAGAATTGTGGGGGAGCTGCAGATTCCTCTTAAGGTATTGAAGATCCTGACTCTCAAGTTCCCAGACACCCTTCTGGCCTTTGGCTCCAGTTGAATAGCACTCCCTGTTAACTAAGTCAATCAGAAGCACGCTAGAGCAGTCTAGTGTACCCCATCTAACTGTGCCTGTGCCCCTAAGAGGAAAGAAAAATGATACTACGCACTAACTGATGGGGTGGAATTACTGTTCTCTCACGCTGCTCCTAATTCTATTTAGGAGTCTGGCATATTGACTAACTGGGAAGGAAGATCTTTTCTTTTAGACTTCAGTTCAAGGTAGCCAAGTACTATAGAAACAACCATACTGGGGTAGATGAAAGGTCCATCTAGCCCAGTATCCTGTCTTCTGACAATGGCCAGTGCTAGGTGCTTGCAAGGGAATGAATGGAACAGGTAATCATCAAGGAATTGATCCTGTCAGCCAATCCACCTTCTGCTAAACAGTAATCCTACCTGTCCTGCTAATAGTCATTGATGGACCTATCCTTCATGAACTTATCTAGGTCTTTTTTTGAGCCCTATTACAATTTTGGCTTTCAACATCCTCTGGCGAGGAGTTCCACAGGTTGACTTCACTAATGGCCAGGGACAACTTCCTGAACTATACTTAAAAAACTATTCCAAAGAGGAAGGCATATTGATTATCAGGATTTCTCTCCAGTCAGCAGTAGATGGAGCTGGTGTATCTTCCAGGGTAGTGACCCCTGCCATCATAAAGCTCAGGGAGTTCTGGCTCCATGCTTTGGGGTTTCCCAGGGATGTCTAGAACACTGCTGAGGGACATAGTCTTTGATGAGACTCAGCTCTTTAATCAGAAGACAGATGAGTCCATACACACTTTAAAGGATTTCAGGGGCACTCTCCACTCTCTGGAGCATAAATACCTGTCCCAAAGAGAGAATCCACTGGTAACATGTAAGTCAGATCAATTGCTCAGCTGTTCTACCACTGGAGACTTTGTGCCACCCAGTAACTGGCAGACCATCCAAAAGACCTGCTTGCCTGCACCTGCAGTAGCAGGTTCCTCATCTCAATCCCAGTTGCCTCAGCTAAGTACTGTTTGGTAGGAGCTCAAGAGTTGCAAACCACTGAATCCTGTATCGTCTGAGCCCATGTGCATTTGGAGGTCGCTTAACTCTTTCTGTCAATATCTGGAGTTTGATAACAGTGGACAAATGTGTGCAGAATACCATCTGTTCTGGCTATATGATAGAATGTATGTCTCTTTACCCCCTCCAAAAAACCCTTTCCCACCCTTTTGGTGGCCATCCTCATGAGAAATACTCTGAAAGAAGTGTAATCCGTCTTACAGAGAGGAGCGATCGAGTGGGTGGTTCTTCAGTACCCAGGAAGAAATATCTACTTGGTGTACTTCTTAGGCAGTTAGTTTAACTCCTGGCCGACAGGCCCATGTATCTATGGAACAATTTGGCAATTTCTTTTCTCTTTAGGGCTCACCGTAAATGTTGAAAAATCCATCTCCATCGCTGTACAGACTTTAGACTTCACTGGGGCATCCTAAAATTCAGTCATGGTAAGGGCTTACCTGCTGAATTACAAGTTTCAAGCTATGGCCAGTTTCATAGAGCTTGTCATAAGCAACGCCTATCTACCTGCCAAGTTTTTTCTTTTTTTGTCTCCTGGGTCACATGGCTGCATGCACTTATGTCACGCCATTTTCAAGATGCTACCTCTGTTGCCTACAGGCATGGCTTCAAACAGTGTACTTTCCAAACAAGCAGTCTGTGAACGGCATATTGGCTGTTCCTGTCAAAGTGATATTGTCCCTGTCACGGTGGAAGAATGCGTGGCAAGTATGTGTTAATGTTCCCTTTCTTGCCTCCGCTCTGGACAGATCAATGGTTACCAACCCATCCCTATTGGGTTGTGGAGCCCACATGAGCACCTTTATTGCATAGGTTGCTTGGACATCTAGGAGCCCATGATGGCATCATTGTTCTGGAGCTGCAGGTATTGCAAAAGGCCTGTGAAGCCTCCGATTGATTGAAGGTCATGGTGCTGTTATAATGCTGGATGACTCCACAGTCATTTTCTGTATCAAGAAAGTAGGAGGAGTGAGATCTATTCCCCCATGTGTGGAAGCAGTCAGTCTGTGGAACAGGTCTGCCTCACGGGAAACTAGAATGTGCTAAGGGACTCAGCAGACATTTTGCTGTTCATGAATGGAAACTACATGACTCTGTGGTGAACAATATTTTGACTTTAGGAAGGAACGCCACCAGGGACTTTTGTTTTCCAAACAATCAGAAACCATTAGGTTCTTGCGCCATGTGGCTCCTGTCCGTGAAGGTCTCATTCCAGATTGCTGCCACTGTATCCAAGAGAGCTGATAAGCTTTGGGTGTTGATGGTGGGTCCTCTTTACACTACATTTCTTAAGGAAAAGGTTTCATTATATCTACACCCTGAATTCATCTTCAAAGTAATTTGTTTCACCTGAACCAGGCACTTTTCTTACTTGTGTTCATCCCAAAGTCTGTTCTTCCCCTCTACTTTGGAGCTTCTGCAATTCATGGTGGAGAGGGAACTGAAGAAGTGGTTGATCCACCTTGCCCTTTTTCCTCCTTGGTTGGCAGCACAAGGTGAGCCAGGGAGCATGTACAGATTAGTGATCTCTGTTTTCAGAATTGTCCAGCTCCAGGCATGTGGACTGTGTGTGTACTGACAGGGAGAGGAGACCTCTCAGAGAGCTGCCAGTTAGTGTAAGAAAAGGGCTTTCTGCATCCTTGCCTCCGGGATACATTCCTGGCTCAGTGGGACTAATGAACCTTGGCTTAAGCCTTAGCCAGGTTCATGGCCTAGCCTGTGTCTGTTGCTTTAGGCTTCTGCCCCCACCTGCCGCAGCTCACCCTCTCTTCTCCTCTCTCTCAGGATGGCTATGTGTTCCGTCTCCAAGTGGCCTACCACAGGGAGCCCCAGATCCTGAAGGAAGTGGTCACCCCAGAGGGGATGCTGAAGTACCGCGACACAGAGGAGTCGCAGCAACTGGAGCTGGAGACACTCCACCTGCCCTACCTGACTAGCTCTCTGCATGGGTAAGGAAGGGGGTAAAGGGCAGGGGCCAACACAGAGGAGCTGCTGCAGGGCTGGGAACCCTGCGCACTGCTGCTAGCTCGCGCCAGCTTTGGCATGTGTGCTGGGAGTTGCTGACTCCTGCTGTAGC
Organism: Podocnemis expansa; assembly: GCA_007922195.1. Lineage (NCBI taxonomy): Eukaryota > Metazoa > Chordata > Testudines > Podocnemididae > Podocnemis > Podocnemis expansa. The sequence goes on from ML682046.1 coordinate 5,020,325, forward strand.
AGGGCTGTAGAGTGAATGAGACTGACCCATTCCCCCTTTGCCCTCCAGGAAACTCCAGCACATCCAACCCTTGCCCGCGAGCTGCTTGTTTGCAGCTCTGCAATCAGCAGCCACTGGGGTAGCCTGAACAATTGGGACAGTGAGGGGATGCTGTGCCTTGTAATGGCTGCTGATTTTCTTCCTCCTTCCGGCAGGCTCCAGCAGCAATATCCTGCTTTCAGCGGCACCTCCCGGCTAGCCAAGCGTTGGGTCTGTGCCCAGCTGCTGAGTGACAGCCTCTCAGAGGAGTGCGTGGATCTGCTGGCGGCATCTCTGTTCCTGCACCCAGCGCCATTCACCCCACCAAGGTGAGAACCAATGGTCCCTTGTCCATGCTGCCTTAACTCCCTCCTGTCTTCTCAGGATGCTCTGAGGGGAGGAACTAAGGGCATGGGGCTGGAGTCTGCCTGCACCCCTGGAAAGGGAAGGAGGGGGCACAGGGATGGAGTCTTCCCCACCACTCATGGTGATTTTAATGGCTTATTAATGAAGCGCAGTGGGAACAATGTTACCTGAAAAGTGCAATAGTGGCTGGCACAAAACCCAGAGCTGCCATGGCCTATTAGACTTATTTCCAGGCCACCACTGGGCCCTGGTCTTCTTCAGCAAATGACTGTGTTTGAGGGCTGGGGTCTGTCTGGAAGGCATTACTGAGTCCCAGCCCTAATCGCAGTGCAACATCCTTCCCGGTATCTCGGATCAGCTCGCTGGCTGACAAGCCCAGTGGAAAGGCCAGGGCTGTTGTGCCAGTAGTTAGATTCTAGCATTGGCTATCTGGTGGCACAGCCCGGCCCAAAGAACTGAAGTCAGAGTGAAACCACTAACCAGGCAGGGTCATGTGGGACTGTGCAGGGCGGTGCTCAAACCCAGCTCATGGGTTGGTTGATAGCGAACAGCGGGCTCGTGCAGGTGATGGAGGTGAAGTCCACCATTAGCTCATCACGTGGCTCAGGAATGGTGAGCCAGCCCCCTTGCTGTCCTGTAGTGGAGTGTCTGTCCAGGTCAGGGCAGAAGGCCAGCTAGGTAGCCCGGAAAACTTTCCATGTTTAAAACCAGATGGAACAAAACATTAGCACTGGGCAGACAGACTCAATAGGACCTGGCAGGGCTTTAAAAGAATGATCTGTTTTATTCACATGTGGAACCAAGACTTCCGAATTGCTCTGTAGCTGCACTTGGTGTCCCGTTACTCCCTGTGACCAGGGAGCCTTTTGTCGGCCACTTTTGTCTCAAAGCACTTGACAAGGGTAGGGAAACAGTCACAGAGGTGAAGTGACTTGCTCTCCTGCTGTGACCCACAGAGGGCCAGTTTTGTCTAGGGAAGAGGCAGACTCAGGAGATAAGGAGGACCAGAAGAAGGTTTTGGTTCGTCCCTCTCGTCAGCTGCATGACATGACTGTGGGGGCAGCTCCCACCTAACCTGAATGAACGGTTCCTACCGAATGGCCTGAGGGGCCAAAATGCCCACAGTCCCTGGCAGTGAAGAGGCCCTTTCCTAGTAGCTGGGGTCCCAGTTAGGGGCTTTGCAAAGGTTGGCTCATTGACATACCACCACCCCCAGCCTGAGAGCCTTGTCTGCACGGGTGGCATGTTCTTGCTCCCTCCTTCCTCCCACCAATTGGAGTGTTTTCTGTCTTGCCTGCAGCTCCCCTCAGGTGGGTTTCCTTCGCTTCCTCCACCTGCTGGCTACCTTCGATTGGAAGAACAGCCCTCTCATTGTTAACCTGAATGCCGACCTTAAAGGTGAGTCAGTGGGGCCCTTGTGGCCCGTGAACTGCATGGTGCCTCCTCCAGCTGCCCGTAGGTGTGGCTGTGAGGTGGAGAGTGATGCCAGCGAGAGTCCTGTTGCAGATGGTACTGCTAATAAGTGGCACAGTGGGGGATTGGGTGGTCAGGGGGTTGCTAATGGGGTATAGTGAATCTTCCAACACGTGTGGGCTTGTGATCCAGGTAGGCTGTGTCTCTTGTGGCTGGCGGGCAGTCCCTGTGGAATAGGAAGGACCTCACCTCATCACGGGTGGATGAGAAATAATTAACCTACTTGACCCTAATAGCACTGTGGCTGTCGTGGAGACTCTCCTTCTTTACTGTTTCTCTGTGGAGTTGCCGCTCCATGGCAGGGGAAAGGTGCATTGACTTGGCCATAAAAGGAAGCCCTTTGCACCTTTGCAAGTGGCACCCTGCCTTGGGGTTTGGTTACCTCAGTTAAATCCCCAGGAAAGAGTTGGATGATCCCTGCGTACGTGGTGGGGAAGAGGGAAAAAGCCAATTCACAGAGGCTACCATTGGGTTGCCATTCTTGTGGTGGGAGCAGCTAAGTTTCTAGGAGCCAAATCAAGACCGCCACAGAGGGGGCTGTGTTGGGAGAAGCCGCTTTTCAGCCGCAGCTGATCTGAGCCAACTTGAATGCAGAAGCTGAGAGCCTCTGTATCCTGTAACCAATCACCAAAGCTCCCTCTGCCTGGGAATACCTTCCTGGTTGGAGTGATTATCTGGGAACCCAAGCAGCAGATTATCTGGGACTTAAAGCAGCAGGGGTGTGGCCTGGTTTCTTGTTCTCTTTTTCCCTTGTGGGTTTTAATGTCTTAATCCCACAGGTGTTTGGGGCTGGGGGAAGGCAGGTCCTCTGTTTTATAGCTTAGAGGAAAACTGAAGGTTTTGAGTTTTTGTCATCCAAGCCAAGAAAGTTTTCTAACAAAAGGGAAATTTTTTTTTGTTTTTGTTCAAAAGCCATTTTTCAGAGAAAAAAATGTTGAAGTAGTAGTTTTGAGTAGATTCTGCCATAGTACAATAACTTATGCATCATCTGTCCCAAAAAGGTTTTACATACTTCAGATAGCTTTGTGAAGTGTTGCTGCCCACTAAATGAACTACTGTGGGGTGGAATGTAGCAGCCATTTTGCACCAGCAACAGGTATTTTTGGGAAGGGATTTGAAAGAAAAGTTCCCATCCTAAAAATGATTGTTGTGTTGCAGTATGCTGTTAAACAGGTGCCAGGCTCCACACTGAGGTGGCTGCATTTCAGTGGTCAGTGGTGTAATCCCTGTGCATACCTGGTACAATACTTTGTAATCTTAGACTGCTGAGGTTAAGGGAGCCCTGAGTGAATGTAGAAGGACAGAAGACTCCAGCCTGACTGCTTTTGTTGACTGAAGTTCTCGGTTGATCTGCAGAACTGGTTTTACATACACAGCTCCATTTTAAGTTCCTTTTGCCCTCCCAGTGAGCTTTATCTGCTGTGCAGTGAGTGCCCCATTGGGTCAGAGTCCTTGACAGTCAGTCAGCTAGGGTGACCCAGGACACAGTTTTTTTGCCTTGTGTGATATCTGCGTATGGAGATTAGACTGAGTGCCACCATTTTAGTTTATGTTGTGGCCGCTTGTCAGTAACACCCCACATGTTCTGTAGTTGAACCAGGGCTGTGGAGGTGAAATATAAGATCATTTTATGGAGCAGCCATCGCAATACAGTAATGCCAAACCTAAAAAACTCCCATTGGCTTCAGTGGGTTTTGAATTGGGCCCTAAGGCCTATTTGTGACTCTCTCTCCCTAGTGGCTACCTCTAAACTTTTTTGGCCTGCAGTTGTTGATAACAACACTTCCCAGTATTTGTATCCACACATCTGTAGAGAGCGATCCAGCGACAGAGCAGGTATCCTGGAGTCTTCGAGTGTGTATAGTCTAGCAAGTTCCCATGGGCCACCCAGGTTTCTACACAGTTCCTGCCTCTTTGTAGATGCCTTCCATGTCACCTACTGGACAGAGGGAGCCTTGGCGCAGGGAGAGAATGAGGGAAAAAAATTGGAGGAAAAAAATGCATTTAAAACAATGAATACAAATAGATCCATCCTGTTAAATGTTGTAGAGAAAGTGAATAAGGGATTGTTATTAACCCCTACACTTAACCACCAGAGCTAAGGGTCACTTGATAAAATTATGGGCAGCAGATTTAAATTAAATGTGAGGAAATACTTCACACAACACACAGTCAGCCTGGGGAGCTCATTGGCAGGGGATGTTTGAAGACTGAAAGTAAAACTTCGTTCAGGAGAGAATTAGATAAGATCGTGGAGGATAGAACCATCAGGGTCCATTAGCCAGGGTGGTCAGGGATACATTCCCAAGCTTAGGGTGCCCCAAAACCTCCAGATGCTGGAAGCTGGGACTGGACAACGGGTGGATCACTTGAAATTGCTCTATTCTGTCCCTTCTTTCTGAAGCATCTGGCATTGGCCACTGGCAGGTTGCCGAGTTAGGTGGACCATTGGTTTTACCTGATGTGGCCGTTGTTATGTTCTGTGACGTGTCTGCCCAGGAGTGGTGGAGTTTGTAAAGAGCAAGCCACCTCTTGTTGAGGACACGTCCGGAAGAGTTGAGCACCTTGCCTGATGACAGTAGCACTGAGGCTATTTCTACACAGCAGCTGTGCGTGTAGTGCAGATAGGTCATGCCCAAACTAGCTTTGCTCTAGCCAGCCTGGGTAACAATGGTGTAGACATAGGTTTGTGGGCTCACTTCCTGAGTATAAATCTTCTAGGGACCCTAGGTGAGTACTTTGAAGCCTGGGCCATCATATCTATGCTACTTTTGTCAGATGAGCTAACTAGATTAAAGCTGGCCCACTGCTCTGACTATAGAACAGTTGTACCCTGCCATTATGTGTTAACGCACTAAATATGTAGGCACTTGATGGGAATATGGAAAAAGGGATCCCTTCATCCTCCCTTCCACAATTTGTGCCTCTCTGCCTCTGCACCAGTGCTACCAGAACTCAAAGACTCCTGATGTTTCAGTATTGAACGTTTGCTGTGGGGCTTGTAACTAGGTTGTTTTTAGAGGTGTTGGGTTGAAACGTCTTTTGCAGAGTCTGGTGAGCCTGAGATGGGCAGGTTTGTAACCAGCTTTCTGTGCTTAGCGGTGTCGTTACACGCAGGGCAGGGGAGCGAGCGGCGCCTCCAGACATTGGCACAGAGTGCGGCTGAGGCTGCTGTGTATCTTAAACCGTTTCAGCTGGCATGAAAGATAGCTACAGGGCATCAGACATGGTCAGAGGTACAGGAGATTTCAGCACTAGTGCGTGTTACTGCTCTATGGATTCTTGACCTCAAACGGGCTGTGAGTGACCCGGGAACAATGCCAAGGGAAGCATCTTGGCCAGGATGGATCTGTGGGCTTTGTATTTAATTTGCGTTGCTCTTCATACCACTGCAGTCTCCTCACTCTGCTGCCCTGATACATGACTATCTTAAGTTGATCAGAGGCAGAAAATGCACAGGTAGGGCTGCTGCCTGCATCCCAGATGGCTCCTTGCTCAGTCTTGCATTTGGTCACCCACGTTCAAGAGAGATTCTGGGCCTGTCCTAAGGGAGGAGACTGGAAGAGCTTGGCTGGTTCAGCTTAGTGGGGTGAAGGGTGAGGGGGATCAGATTGCTGTCTGCCACAGGGCAAGCACCAGGGAGGGGGATGCAGCAGTGGAAACTGAAGGGTAACATTGGCCCATGAGCAAACTGGCTCTTCGTAAATTGAGGCTGGAAATGAGAAGAAAGGTTTGGAATTGAGCGAACGTTAAAATGAAGCTTGTGAAGTTTATCCACGGGATTGTGACACTGGGTGGCCTGTGATAGCGTGGGACTGAATTCAGAGACTTATGCCCCTCCAGTCCCATGTTCCTGTAGAGAGACTGCAGGGCCCTGAGTGGTGACTCCCTGTGCTGGGCAGGGGGAAGAGGCCATGGTGGGTGCCTGGATGTGGCTGATGGACAGGCTTGCTGATGGTGGCTCTGGGTTTCTTCTCCAGATGCAGATTACACTGAGATCAGGAACCATTTTGTGGCTGCCCGGTCTTGCTTCCCTGTCATGTTCATCTCCACTCCCAGGGATCAGCGGAGCTCAGTGTGGACCAAAGAGCAGCCTTCTACGCAGGTGAGCTAGGCTGCATCTGTCCCATACCTTCCTGCTATGCCAGGGTGCACACCTGTAGCCAGCCAGGGGTAGTTTCTGCTCCCAGTCAGATTTCCCATCCCTGCATGCTCAGTTTCCCACCCGTATCCTCTGTCAGGGTGACTCCAGATGCACCTTTGCTGGGGCTGCAGCTGGCATTGTACAGGTTATTTATTTTGCCACCTCCTCCTTCACCTGAACAATTCGCTTCCTCAAGCCCTCACTGTGGTACTGTTCCAAAGGGCCAGCCGTGTTAGTCTAGTAAAGCAAAAAAAGCAAGGAGTCGTGTGGCACTTAAAGACTAACAAATTTATTTATCGCATGAGCTTTTGTGGGAGAAAATCCCACTTTGCCAGATGCTTTGAAGAGGGGGAACTTACAGAATTGGTTTAGAATAAATGCAGGGGAGTGTAAGACATGGGGTCAGGTCATACTGGAATAGCAAAACAGAGCATCTGTGGTACTGTTGTCTGACTGAGGACAAATATCTCCCTTGCCCTCTGTGGAGCTGACCACTGTCCCAGCAGCTAGCGAGATGAGGTCTCCCCATTGCAATGTAGATACTGTGAGATGTCTGGGTCCTTCTTGGTTCTACCCTCCAACTCTCTGCCTCTCCTTAGATCCTGCAGCGCCTTCTTGTGCTGGCATTGGAATCACTCCGGGCATTGGAGAAGCAGCTCACAGATCCCCTTGGGAGCCAGGACACGAAGGTAGGTCCCTAAAGCTCCCGAGCAGAGCATGCCTGACTCCGCTAGAACTGGCTTGAGTTGGTGCTGATAAAATGAATATGGAGCTTCTGGTGACTTCAGTTCCCCCTGCCCCAAGACAGATTCCATGTGGGCAGCAGCTGTGCAAGTTCTTTCCCCTAATCCCACTGTGCCTCAGCCTTGCCGTGGAGGGCACGTGTGGGGACAAGAGGTCTCTTGTTGTCTCTGCTGCTGGCATTATTGCTGCCATCCCTTGCCTGCACTTAGTAAGAATGGCCATGCTGGTGAACTCAGTGGCCCACCTAGCCCAGCATCCTATTCTCCTGGCACTGGCCATAGTTGGGACTTCAAAGGGAATGAACAGAAGGGAGCAGTTATCAAGTGACCCATCCCCTGACATCCAGGAAGTCAGGGGACACCCAGAGCAAGGGGTTGTGTCCCTGACCATCCTGGCTAATAGCCATTGATGGACCTATTCTCCATGAGCGTCCTTAGCAGTGAGTTCCACAGGTTGACAGTACTTTGTGTGAGGGAGTACTTCTTTTTGTTCGTTTCAAACTTTCTGCTGGTGTAGTTCAGTGGGTGACATTACATTTTGTGAGCAGGAAGGAGGAGAAACCCTAGTTAATGTTCTTAACAATCTTCAGCAAAAATCAATCGTTTATGGAAAAAGGCCATTTTTGTATGTAATCTATTGTGGTTGAAACATTTCCCCCTGCTGTTAGACCCAAAACAAAGGCACATTCCAAAGAGGAAGTCATGTTAGTCTAGTGCAGTAAAACAAACAAGGAGTCTGGTGGGACTTTTAAAGACTAACAAATTTGTTTATTGCGTGAGTTTTCGTAAGAGGAAATCTCACTTTGATTTTCTCCCACGAAAGCTCATGCAATAAATAAATTTGTTAGTCTTTAAGTGCTACAGGACTCCTTGCTTGTTTTTAACACACAGGTAGATATTGTCGAGAGAAAATGGAGTGTAGAGCCAAGTCTGATTCCTGTTGGACTCTGTCCAGGTTCCCCGTGGAGGGGCTGCCTTGTGCTGGGCTACATTTCAGTGCCCAGCTGTAGCCTATTTGCTCCCTCTTCCTTGTTCTGCTGTGAGTCTGAGCTGCTTAGCAGCCAAGACCGGGGGCGGGGAAGAGTGCTATATGTTGGAAAAGAGCTGCTGTGGAAGGGCTGTTCTCTAAAGTGCCCAGAAGAGGGTGCTTTTGTTTCAGGCATCTGGATCTTCCTTTGGGAAATTGAGGGTAATTATATTTACAGTACTGCTGTTCTGTAAACGCAGCTGCCATGTGGGGTCAGCAATGGTCTTCAGCAGCTGTTCCCTGTGGCATTTTTGGAGCTCAGGATTGCTCAGAGGAGCCTAAAGCTCCTCAGGGCAGGATTAAGCTACTAGCATTACAGTGCGGTAGGCACGGTATGTACAGAATTGCTTTCTCCACCATTGAAGTACAGCCACGTCCAGGATACAGCATAGCAGCAGGTTAACATTGTGGCATAGCAACATGACACAGTTGTTCAGAATGGGAGGAATGGACTGGGCCACTCACTGAATTCAAGGAGGCCGAATGTAATGCTTGCAATAAGAATGTGGCCCAAACGCTGGAACTAATTCACTGACTGTTACAAAAAGATCTCATGTTTAAATTGCCAGCAGAAAAGTTGCACCCCCTAAAACTAGGCATAGGTGTTTATCTGTGAATGACCCTTTACTCAGCGGCCATCTTCACCTCCTGCAGAAATCAGATTCTTGGGAGGTCTCCTAAATAGGTATCTGCCTAATTGGATTTAGCTTAGTTTTCGCACTGGAGCACAATGCACCATGGTATAGTTGCAGTTTGAGATCATAGAATCCTAGATGACTAGGGTTGGGAAGGACCTCAGGAGGTCATCTAATCCCCACACCTTGCTCAAAGCTGGACCAGTCCCAACTAAATTACCCCAGTCAGGGGTTTGTCAAGCCCTAAAAACCTCTAAGGATGGAGATTCCACCCCGTCCCTTGGTGATCCATTCCAGTGCTTCAACACCCTCCTAGCGGAAAAGTTTTCCTAACATCCAACCTAGACCTCCCCACTGCAATTTGAGACCATTACTCCTTGTTCCGTCATGTGCTACCACTGAAAACAGCCCAGCTCCATCCTCCCTGGAACCCCCTTTCAGTTAGTTGAAGGCTGCTATCAAATCTCCCCTCCTCCTCTCCTCATCAGTACCAATCAGCACAGCTGAGCGCAGCAAGAGGTGTCTGGGAGAGGTACGGGAGTCAGATTGTATCTGTGTGTGTGTGTGTAGGAACCCGTGGTACTCTACTCTAGCTTGGCCACAGTCCTGAATTCCTCCTACAAGCCCAGAGTAATTGTCTGGACATTAGGAAAAAATTCCTAACTGTCAGGGTGATAAACCACTGGAATAAGTTGCCTAGGCAGGTTGTGGAATCTCCATCACTGGACGTGTTTAAGAGCAGGTTAGGCAAACACCTGTCAGGGATGGCTTAAGGTGGTACTTGGTCCTGCCATGAGTGCAGGGGACTGATCTGATGACCTCTCATGGTCCCTTCCAGTTTCTATGATTCTAACGTGCAGTTCCCAAGATTTTCCCTAGAACAGTGGCCTTTGTTTAATCCTGCCCGCACCTCTTACTTACCTAAATGGCAGCATGGAAGCTGGCAGCATATTTCATCAGAAAATAGTAAACCAAGAAGTGTTGGAGGAGGGGACATTAAGGGCAAAGCAGTACATTAACGCCCCATAAGAACTAAGATTTAAAGCATCGGAATTGGTTCCTGTGGCAACTGCAGCTCCTGCAGCTTGGAGCTTATGTTGTTTAATTACTGTCTATTCTGTCAGGTCGTACCTAAGTGTGTCTGTTACTTCTGACTTCACTGGTGGTGCTGCCTGAGTAAGGGCTGCAAGGTTGACTTATGGGTATCCGCAAAGTGAAACAAACTTTACATGGGATCAAGTTGTGGCATCCATGTCTGTGAATTCCCCACAACTGTACATTTCCTGCTTCAGTCCATGATGTTTCATGGACACTGCATGTTTTCCCAGGGGTCTTCTAATTTTGAGCACTTCCATTTTGCCTGGCCAACTGGTTTCAGAGGGTCTAAGTAGCGGTACAGATCCTGATGACCCTTACTGATGGTGTGAATGCTCAGAGTCTCTGCAAATCAACCCCCAAATGTCTGAAATTGGGCTTCTGGAGATACCCAAAATTAGAGGCAGCTTTTGAAAATTGTGTTGTAGGTTTACACTTAGCATCCTTGTAGCCTTGGGGCATTTTAAAGAATAAAAAAATCATGGCTAAAGGCGCTGAGACACTTACTGACTGCTCACTGTCAGGTCAGAACCAGCCTTTACTAGATTGTTGAAGGGTCTTCTGAGTGAGGACCATCCATCTCCTGGCCATGTCTTGTTTTGTGCCTCCCTTCAGTTTTGATATTAAAGCTGGTGGAGGGGAGAAAAGGGAATAAAAATCAACAGTTTTTAATACCGGGGAACTTGTAATTCCCAATTACCCCTAACCTCCAGAGAAATGGCTTCAGTGTTCTGTGATGTCTGCATGTAAAAATATCAAGAGGAGAAGCCAAGCCTGGAACGCTCCACCCTGCGCTGTGGAAGTGTTGGGAAGTTGTGAGTGACTGTGACTGATGTTAACATGGGGCAGGCTTGGGCATCTGGGACTCCAGGTCTCGCTAATGCCCCCTCTGTAATCCCGTTGTGTACATGCCACTTATTCTACCCCTCCTCCAACTGTATTACGCCATCGACCCACTTTGCTGCACAGGCAGGTGGAGCTATGCCAGAGAACCAGCCCTTGGCAGGGCTTCCTGCAGGGTCCTGGGTCGGGGATTTACAGCTGCTGCTGGGTGTTTGTGTGTCTTGTTAGCCTGGGCCCCCTCACATGGGATTTTGGTTGCTGATGTGTCTTGACGTCTTTCCCTGCTGAGCTTAGTGGAAAACTGCCTAGAATAACTCAAAAGCCATCTTTATTGGCTGCTGTTTTGTTTCCATGAGAAGGTTGCCCCTGGCTAAGGTTGGCTTTTATACTTAGTCTCTCAGCCAGAAAGAAAAGGCACCTAGAAGCAGGACATGGGAAAGGAGGTGGATCCAGGTAACACCCACAAAGCTTGCCTTGTCTTTCCAGGGGTGAGACTCTGGTGCCACCGAGAGTAGCATGTGAGGTAGGGATGTGCCACTCCAGCCAGTGTGGTTCGTGGGCCTTCTTCTAAGCTCGTGAGTCTGTGTCTGGAGGGTGCTGTGGTTTCCAGAATGGCCCCCAAGGGGAACACCCAGCTCTGACCTCCAGGGTGCATGGGGGACTGCAGCCGAGGGAAAGTAGCAGCCACCCCGTCGCCCGCTTCTGTCTCAGGTAGCGCTTCTCCCCCTGTGCCTCCTTCCTCTGCCTCGTCTCCTTGCCATCCTGACTCTCTTTGGCTGGAAGCTGCCCCTCAGATCCATGCCAGATCTTCTCTGCCCATTGCTTCTGACCCTGATACTTGAGTGAGGCACATGATGGTGTCTCTATTGACAGAAGGCAGGACAAGCACCACTTGGGGGCTGGCAAGGAGGCAGGGTAACCAGTTTGGATTAAATTAAGACCGCAGCAGTGGCTGGAAGCAAGGACAAGAATGCAGAGAAGGGAAGGCTGGGCAGCAATTACCAGAGAGAGATCACCACCCACAGCAGACCCCTTGCTTTATGGCTGACCAATCTTTACTTCGCAAAGTGACTGAGATCCTCAGCCGAGTCCCTAGGAAGGAGGCTGGATCGTTTCTTACGAGCAATACTTCTTACAGGTCACCTGTTCTCTCTGGGATGTTCCAGTTATCGGGGCCCTGGGGCCTCGTGTGAGACTAGCTCTGTCACTTCCCTTTTGCATGACGCTGAGCAAGTCACTTCCCCTGAGTGACGCTATTTCCAGTCTCTTTGTTTTGCTTACTTCGATTGTTACTAATAACAGAGCAATGTGCAAATATTAATCTCAAAACCTGAGGTGAGGTTTTTATCTCCATTTTACAACTGGTTACACTGAGAGACAGAGGGATGCACTCACTTGCCCAGTGGGTCATTAGCAGAACTGGGCAGTAGGACTCTGCAGTTCCCTGCTCTCACCAATAATCCAGACCAACCATTGACAGTCAACAGACAGGAACTGCAAAGGCTTCAGAGAAGAGATGCTGTAATCAGAGTAGCTGGAGAAAAGGCAAATTCCCGAGCCCACAGATGTGTTGTGCAGCAGGTGTGCTGACCTGGTTTACAGTCTCAGGCAGGGTAGTACTCCCTAACAAATTAAATTGGGGCATGAGATAGATTTCCAGAGGTACCAGAGCAGCTGATGTTAGAATGACACTAACAACACTGAAAGTTAGTCTGCAGTTCTGGTAGCTCCAATCGTTTCCCAGTGGTTCCAGTGTGATTAAGGATCAATAAAATATTTGCTTCCATAGCAGGAACTGTGTGCACCTTCCCTGGATACAGCAAGGGTGTAGAAGTTGGGGGCAAATTTTGAAATCAGTTATTTTTGCTTAACTCCTTTGTTCCTCAGCCAGATTAAAGGATCCATAACTGAGATTTTTCAAAGCCATTTAGGGAATTCACAGAAACTAGTCATAAATATCAGTTGAAGAAATGTCTGAATCCCCTAGACTCCTCAGACAATTTCAATCTGTGTATTAAAGAGAAAAGAAAAATCCAGGGAAGCTATATCCTCTACCAGTGTTACCGATATTGAAGCTGGGAGAGCCTTACAAATTAAATGCATTTTTGATGCTAGTAGCTCATTTTGCATGTGTTGCTTGAAAAGAGACCTTTTTTTTTTTTTTTTTTTTTTTTTTTTTTGTAAGGTACCTTTTTTTTTTTTTTTTTTTTTTTTTTTTTGGACTGGAACGTTTCGTTTCCCTTTGGGTTCTCATTCAGTGCTGTTACGTTTGGGTTGCAAACATTGCCAGGAAGACACTTTTTAAAAAAATATTCTGTTTGTTAAACTTACCCAGAAAAAAAAAAATTAAACCCTTCTGTTGATCTTTTGTATTTATGAAAACTCATTTTAATACAGATTCTTTTGGGGTCAATTGGATGTGATGGCTTTCTTCTCATGTGTCATCTTATTTAGTAATTCTTCCTTGAGCTGCCAGTTCAGCTTTTTTTTGCATTATAGCTGTTTCTTAGAAATTCTTTCTGATGATGAGAATAAGTATCTCCCGGATGCAAAGACTAGAACAAAATGACCCCCATTAAGCAATGTCTCTGGCTCAGCAAAGTCAAGCACCAAATGATTTGGGGGCATCTGGAAGATGCTTTAGAAGAAGCTACTTATAAACATGTTGGGAAGATGTTACTAGGTAAGAAAAACCCATGGATAACAGATGAAATCATTGCTTTGAAGGACAAAAGAGGAAAAGTAGAAACACAAAAATCGAAACTAGATGAAGAATACCAGAGATTAGTGTAATGATAAAGCATAAATGTATATTAGCAAGTTTGAATGGTTGAATAAGAAATGCAAAGAAATTGAATGAAGATAAAGTGAGATGTAGCAAAAGATAAGAGCCATTAAGTACAGGAGAAAGGTGATCAGCATGGCCCTTAAAGACATAAATGGACATGGTTTGACTGACCTTAAAGATAAGGAGAGAGGGTGAGACTATATCAAGGAATTATGATGGTGATAGACCTGAAAACCTTAACTACAGAAATCAGTCAGTGACCCCACTAGTAATGAATAAAAAAATTGTGGCGCCAGGAAAAGAAATCATCAAATGGAAAAACACTAGGAAGTTATGGAATATGAGCTGAATTATTAAAAACAATGTGTAATGGAGGTTTGAAAGCCTGTTTGTTGTGAAGCATGTGTTTGGGATGGGAGAACTGCCCCAGAAGATTTTTACAACTTCATTGTACATCCAAAAGACCAATGCTGTGGATTGTAAAGACTACAGAACCATTAGCCTAGTGTCACAGGCCTCTAAGATACTTTTGCTAGTTGTTCAAGACTGACTGGAGAGTGATAAGTAAATCGGGGGGGGGGGGCCAACGGGACACAAGGAGTCCTGTGGCACTTTTTTGTTGGACTAGACTAACACGGCTGCCCTTTGGAAATAAGTAAATCGATGAACAACAATACAGCTTGAAATGTGGAAAGTACACAATAAACACAATTATAAACTTGAAGCTCAAACTAGAAAGATCAGCTGAAATGGGGAAAACAGCATGCTTTGTGTTCCAAAAAGCATTTGACAGAATCTACCACTACATATTGCTGAATGTATTAAGATCTTTAAGGATTGATGGAAATGAACTCTCACAAAACAGGTAGGCTGGAGTCAGGAAGAGATTGCAATGGGGGAACAAGAGGGGAGTCAGAGAAAGTTTTGTCATGTCACATCTGTATTCAAGCGAATGTTTTATAAAATTAATTGAAGAAACAGAAAAAGATATTGAAGTGAATGGAAAATGGGTAGTAACGTTCTACACAGAGTTGCACAGTGCTGTTGGCTGATTCAGAAGGTTTGATGAAGTTAGCGGAGTTTATAAATTAATGTGGCAGGGAAGTACAGTCTGGAGTTGAAGGTAGACAAAACATAAACTGTGGTGAAATGCAAGGATCCAGGGAAAACATTCAGTACTCCAGTGAGCCACACAACCATACAGCAAGTGAGAAATAATTGCTACTCAGTAAACGTTATTACAGAGGATGGAAGATTGGATACTGAAGTCAGCAAGACTAAAAGATGTGTTCTGAAGAAGTAAATATCTGGTAAGGGACATACATCTAAAGACTAAATTCTGACTCCTAAAAACTTACTGTTGGTCTATGTTTAAATTATGTCTGTGAAACATGGGACATTTAAACAATCAAGAATAAAGAAGATTCAATCCTTTGACTTATGGTGTTATAGAAGAATAGTGAAAATATTGTGATCTGACTACACAACAAAGATAAAAGCAGCAGATGACTGGAGCTCTGCAAAATGTCATTCGAAGCTCTTATGGAAAGAGAGATTTGATTTACACAACATGTTTTTAAGAGGTTCAGTCGGTGATGCATATTTATGGGTACTGGAAGGGAAAGTTAATGGCAGAGGATGATCTTGGATGAACAATGTGGCATCCAGGGTTGATTTAAAGGATTACTCATCCACAAAGAGAGTAGCAGAATGGTTGCAAACGTCCAGTGATGGAGACGCCAAGCAGCAGAAACAGGGCAACTGTTCTGAAAGGAAGAGCCAGAATGGGGCTGCACACCAGAATTCAGTCCGTTTCCATTAAAGTGTGATGATGATAAACTGGTGCAGCTTTGTATGTATGTAGACTGGCTTAAATTAGATTCCTCTGTTTTGGATGCTGCCTGGAAGGGGCCTGGTTGTACCTACGAATTAGCTGTATGGGATTGATGTGACACTCAGACCAAAATTTAGTGGTGTGTGGTAAGATAGTAACCAAGGCTGTGACTATTGAAAAAACCTGGTGGGACTGAGTTCCCTGTGGATGGGCGTTAACATTACTGTGCCCCAGTCATTGGTGCCCAGCTTGGCAGTTTCAGTAGGGAGGCCAAGGATCAAATTTGCCATGGAAATGAAATTCCTTTCTCTGCTGCACCACCTCTGAGTTGAGCTAGTAGGGCATGATGGGAGAAGAGCTATAACCTTCCCTGTTTCTGGGGCCTTGGGGGGAAAAATCCCTTGTCAAATGTAGCTACGAACTGCGCCCTCCTCTGTTGAACCAGAAGGGCCTGACTGCAGACCAAGGAGCAATTGCCACAATCAGGTCACACTGTGCCCTGACTAGGGCTGCCAGATACCAAAACCTCGAAAGGAGGACAGGGAAGTAGAAAAAGGAGGACATTGGAGGACACATGGAGAAAATGTAGTATTAATGTAAAGTTCTTCTGTTTTTAGGGGGTCCTGGAACGCTTTCCCCTAAAAACAAGGCATTCCAGCATACTTTAACCCCTATAAGTAAAAAGCCAGACAAAATCATGTATTTCAAAATGCCTGCCAGATGGAGGACGTGAAGGGAAAAAGGAGGACATGTTCTACTTTTGTGTGACATGTGGTAACCCTAGCCCTGACCTCACATTTTTGAGACAGATGGGGGAGCAGTTCAAGCTTGTCCATGGGGCTAAGCGCCTCTGCAGTCCGAGCCCCAGAACTCCCTGCCTTTGGCTGTGTGGGGCAGCAGGACTCGTGCCGTTCTCCTTTAGCATCCTCGCTGTTCAGGCTCCTTTGGGAGGCAGCACTGAACACCTCTTTCCCATCACAGCTCCTCCACAGAAGCCACTGCACCTAGTCAAAGGCCTGAAGACTTCCCTCTGCAAAGGGACCTTGGCAGATCTCTCGCAGTGGGGGAGGCTGAGTCTGGAATAATTCTCTTGCCTGGCCCTACAGGCTGAGCTGCAGCACAGCTATGAACGAATTACAGGCCGTGCGGTTGTTACCTTTCATGAAGCCTGGCTGCTGACCAGCCTCCAAGCCCAGCAGATGTTTTTAGTCCCCAGCTTCCTGGGTGGAATTTCCCTGCCTATGTATTTCTGTGCTGTTGGGTCTGTGGGTGGCGGTGTCATTTATTCCCCAGATGAGCTGCTTTTTCTATTTTTATGCATCAGCTACCACATTCCCACATCTCTCCTCTCTCTAAATATTTATCCCTCCAGCATCCCTCTTCTCTGTTAATAATAGACCCATCCCCTCCTCCTCCATGCATGGACAGAGATTCCTGTTCTCCATGGGAATCTTCCCATCCCCTGGCACAGAGACTGAATGGCTTTGAGAGCGGAGGTTATCTCACCGGGTTACATAGCCCTCAAGGCTCCCTTCAGCTGAGTTCAGCTCCCAGGGCCCTCTGCATGCTGGGAGCCCACACCACTCTACATCTTCTTTGTTTTTTTCCACCAGTGTCACCCTTGACCTCTGCAATCTTTAAGTGCCTCCTGACCCCTCCAGACGCTCTGACATTCAGTCCCTCTCCCAGTCATTTTTCTCCCATATTGATTCATAGATTTTAAGGTCAGAAGGGACTGATGTGACCAACTAGTCTGACCCCCTGCACCATGGAGGCTGCAGACCTTCCCTCCCACTCTTCTAGGACTTAGTCTCATTTCACCCGTGCACACAGGAAGGGAGTCCCTTCGCTCCACTGGCTTCAGACCCAGGATGGGACAGGATGTGCTTGGTCTCTTGGAAGGCCACTCTCAAATCTTCTGGGCTGGAGTGCCGCAGGGTCTGGCGCCTCCCTCCACCTCACCTGTGAGCTAATGGTATTGCTCCTCAGTGTTGCTCTCAGCTTTAGAGGGCCTGGGGAGTGAGAAGCAGAATCCAATTGGCCCCTCCCCAGAACAAGGTCTCTCGGCAGACCTGGGAGCACAGATTGGTGTGGGAAGTAGCCACCCTCTCCCTTGCCCTGATCATCCCATTTGACCAGGTTGCGGCTGGCTCTTCTCAAAGTGTGTTTTGTGGGAGAGAGCTCAGGTGGCATGACAGCAGCTGTGCAGTGTGTTTGTTCCCTTCCTTGTGGCTGGCCTCAGCATGAGCAGGGATCTAGAAATCCTGGGGTTTGTTGTTGTTGTTGTGGGTTTGGTTTTTTTTGGCGTGTGTGGTTTGTGGGTTGTTTTTTTGTCTCCCCCTAATTGTTTCCCATTTCCTCTGTTTGACCTTGATACAAGCCTCTCATTCTTCTCCAGATGCTGGTCCCCTTGTGGATTCCATACATGGGTGTGCACACACCAGAGCTCAAACTGTTTGAAGTCATCTCCGTTGACCTATGGGCCTGGTGCCTTCCACAGGTTGTGTCCGAGGTCTTGCATGGCTGTGTGAGCTGATGCCACCTCAGTTCCATATTACTGTTGCATGGCCATAGTTAGAACATGCCTCTTCGCCTTCATATATGGCCAACACCCTTAGTCACACCTTCCATTGCAACCCAGAGTAGGAACTGCAGAATCCCACTTTCCACATTTTATTGGCGGGGCCCATCATGGTGGGATCTGTTCGCAATGCCCGCCAACCATGAACTTCCTCCCTTCTGCTCCAGCGTTGCCCTGGGGTTAGGCTTATGGGCATGGGGGATCACTCTCCTTCCCTGGACACCAAACCTACACTGCACCTTCCATTCATCTTCTTCCACAAGTACTCCATAAGGTGAAGCAAGACAGGGCAGCCCGCATGCTCATAGCATCCTTCTGGCCCAATCAGTGTTCACAGATTTCTTCACCCCGTCTGTGTGCTCACCAATCTTCTCCTCTTCCCTAATCTGGTGACGCAACAACGGCCAAATCCGCCGCTTGAGTCTGGACCCACTTCACCTTACGGCCTGGTCTTTGAATGGAGCTCATGAATAGACAACAGATGATCCAGTCCACACGAGTATAGGATGTACTTTCCTGTAGCTGCCGCCCCACTACCAGGGCCTGCTGCCAAGCCAGGTAGTGACGCCTTACAGAGTGGTCATCACGCAACTGTCTCTCCATAACCACAGGGTCCATACTGACCATCCTCAACTATCTACTTAACCTTTGCCTTCTGGCCTTGCTCTCTTCTGCATTTGACTTCACGTGGCAGCACATTCCTCCCACCTTCAGCCATCCCACCAAGCTCAATTCCTTTGTGATCTCTTTAACACCTTTCTTACGGTGAAAAACCTACCTGTATATGGGAACTTCAACTGGGTCCTCTCAGCCCTCACTGAGCCACTCTTTGAGTCTTGCCACTTCTTTGTTCACCTGACCCAGAAGGTGATCTTAGTGGCCATCAGTTCTGTCCAAAGGGCTGGCAGCCTGGCAACAATGAATTGGGAGAACTGCCCTCCACGGTATTAGTCTCCCTACAGCTCCATCCCAAGTTTCTCACTGTTTCACCTTGATCAGGTCATCCATCTCCCAATTTTTCACAGGCCTTCACCAGCACACGTACCTTTCTCTCTTGACTTCTGTGTGCTGGCCTTTTAAGCTGAGTGCATGCATGCTTTCCAAACTGTGCCCAGACTCTCTTCATAGCTATAGTGGAGCACCGCAGAGACCACATCCTGTCATTCCAGTGCATCTCCAAATGGATCATCCACTGCATCACCAAATGGTGCCCTCTTTCACAACTCTCTCCAGCACCTGCTGTTACAGCCCACGCTGTCAGGTCTTGGGCAATCACATGGGCCCTTTTTGCAGATGTCCCATGGCAGGATATTTGTAAGGAGGCAGCATGGTTTTCCATCCACAGGTTTGCTGCTCATTGCGTCACATCCCACATCTGGAGCCCACACAGGGACCAGCACTCGATGAAGAAATGGCAGTTACTTGCTGTAACTGGCTCTTTGAAATGTGATCCCCGGTCTCTGGATTCCATTCATGCCCCCCAATCCCTCTGCTATGGGCTCAAAGCCTATTGGTAAAAGGAAACTGAGGGGATATCAACTTGTGCAGCTGCACAAGACCACAGATGTGCCACGTGGCCCATGTGTAATGCTCGAGTCAAGGGGGATGGATGACTTTACATTCCACTCCCAGCACATGGCACACGTGTCTAGAATCTGGATGGGGACCACACCTCCCAAGGACCATCGCTTTCAGTAAGTGACCTCCCATTCGCTTTTCAGAGAGGAAGCTGGAGCGTGCTGCCCCCGGAAAGAACCCAGCATCCAAAATGTGTTCTTCTTCCCTGTTGTACAGATGAGTTATTTATAATCTCCTTTCCACTCCCCTCCCTCTAACCTGTAGTGATTTTTACAGACATTTCCTGAGTAACACAGCAGCTGCTCTACAGAGAGCGACTGACCCAACTTCTCTTGAGAAACGGGGCTTAAATCCCTTCATTGCTATAGCCACATGTTGCTCGATTCCACTGGAGGGTTTTCCCCTGCCCCTGTGGCGTGCATTAGTGAGGGCTGCACTGTTCCCCTAAAGTGTGGAATCTGATTCATGGGGAGGGTTCATCTGCAGTTATGTGCATGTAGTTACCATCCCACTGACCTGGGTGGTATAAACATAATATGTTGCTCCTAGAATGAAAGATGGTTAAAATGCTTTACAGAGTACATACAATTAATCCCACTTCCCGGAGGGGGAGGTCAAGGCTATGGGAAATTAAAACTGTGTCTACACAGCAGCTAGACACCCCTTGCTGGACCATGCCAGCTGACTCAGGCTCACAGGGTTGTTTTGTTGCTGTGTAAGCTTTAGGGCTTGGGCTCGAGCCAGAATGCGAAGTCTACATGGTTATGAAAAAGCTGCCCAACCTGAACTCTACCAGCCCAAATCAGCTATCACAGACTGGCCATGGGTTTTTCTTCATTGTGTAGACATACTTGAGGTGGCTTATCAGTGGCCAGGTTGTGAGTAGGGTCTAGAAGGTCCTTGCTCCAGTCACTAGATCACACTCTCAGTCTCATGCTCTAGCCACTTGTGTTGATTAAAAATCCCTTTCAGCAAAAAGGCACTGAAATGATGCAACAGATGCTGGCCCGCCATGGCGCATTGCAAAGTTCATGATGCAGGGGCCTTGGTGGGGGATGGATTCCTTCTCTGGATACCTGGGCATGAAATCCAAGGTTCCTGTACTATGTCCTGCTTACTGCAAGCCCCCTCACCCTCCATTCCTCTCTTCCCCTCCTGCAGATGGTCTTCCGCCCGCCTCTGGATTTCTATGATATCCTCATCCACCTGAATGCCAAGCAGATCCCTAGGCACCTGGAGGGTGTGGACCGGCCAGCAAAGTCGTTCAGTCGGGGAATGCTGAAGAACGATGCTCCGGTCAAGACCCTTGTTTTCCCAGTTGTGGGTTATGATCCGGTGCAGTGCTACCTCCAGGAGCTGAGGGTAAGTGTGGCTGTGATGTTGTCTGTGGGTTATCCTGGAAGCAAGTTGCTTTCACTGCTGGAACTGGATATTGGAGCCTCTCCAGCTTCTACACACAGTGGGTTTTTTGTTATTCCCCCCTTACATGAGATTTTTATTTAAGCCAAAGGCCCCAATGAGCATACCCTTATTCCATAGGAGTGTGCCTGTCAGCTGATAAGAGTCTGTGTAGCAGATGGCACCTGGAGCCCTTCATTGGGACCTGGTGGAAATGATTCCCTCTAAGGGTGTCTTCCTGGTTCAGTTAATTTAATGTTTCTGGCCCCCTAACCTTGCCTCTGATGGGTGCCAGAGCAGTTGGATCCCAGCAGAGAGCTCTCATCCAACACCTGATGGAAGAAAGGAGCCCGGGTGTGTGGGGTGAGTGGCTCGAAGGCTGGATAAGAGAAGAAGGATTTGTCCCCCAGTAGAGGATGCTGCAGTGAGGCACACGAGGGCTGCTGGGTGGCCCATGTGACACGAGTCAGAATGCTGTGGATGTCCACAGCATGAAAAACAACTGATTAGCGCTCTGGTAATCTCAGCAGGGAAGCTCAGGACTAAATCAGTCGTGGAAAGGAAGTGAAGTCTCTGTTCACTCGTGGAGGACAGTCTCTCCTGGGTTGGTTTCAGGCACAGTGGTGAGGGAAATTGCCAGTGTACGGTGGCAAAACCCTCGTCACCCTACTTCTGTCAGCCACCAGTGGGGCACCCAACAGCAGCTGTATAGGAGGATTAAACCTGTGCAGTGCAAGCGCACAGCTGTGTGAGAAGCCTTCAGGTTCGAGATGGGTCTGTGAATGGCACTGTGCTTGCCGCGCTGATCATGTGCGCAGTGTGACTGGAGGTGTGATGCCTGTCTCCTGGCAGTGGAGAGCCACCACCTGTCTTTCTTGAGAGCAGAGATTCCAAAACTGGCCCACGTTTTAAAGACCGATATGCAGGCATTGAGGGCCTCGCTTTGGCTAACGTGGTGGTTTTCCACTTTTTTTTGTTTGCAGACTCCTAAAAAATTTCAGATGGAATTCAAAATACAGACTGGGGCAGATCACAGGTCCAGGCCAGGGCTTTTCTCATGTTGCAGCTGGCTGAGGGGCAGAACCAGTCAGGGCAGGTTGGGATTGGCCAGCCCTTTAGAGACCCATCGGTTCTGTTCTGTCTCTAGGGGTATCAGACTGGTTCCACCAGACGTCCTCTGCGGAGTGGCGGTTCATCTGGCTTTCTGGGTTATGTTACCACTAACTGCAGAACTCTCTCTCTGCTGTCTTTAGCGCTTTTCTGATCCAAGGGCCCAGTGGCGGCTCAATGTCCCTTTTAAGCTGCGTGCATGCACGTGCAGCAGCCGAGACTACGCAGCGCACTCCTCACTGCCAGCCATGCAGGGCCAGCAACTGTGGCTCCCTGCTGGCCCAAACAGGCATTCTTCTGGCTGGCAGGGAGCTGTTCCGGGGAGTTTAAGATCTCCCCGAACGTGTGCGGGGCGGGAGATTTTAAACTTCTCAGTGCAGGTTCCTGCCGCCCAGAAGAATGGCTGTAGTGAGGGGCACGCTCTGCATGGGAACGGCTCTGGCAGCCAGGGCAGTGGCCTGGGAAAGCTGGCCTGAGGGTGCATGGAGAAAGCACCCAGCTGTGGGACTTGGGGAAGCCAACCCCTGCTGGCACCGCGAGCGCCACCACTAGGGAAAGTGCTGGGGGGGGGGGGGGGCCAAGTAGCTTCCCCAGGACTAGGGCTGCCAGATGTCTGGCAAAGAGAGGACGTGTACCCCTTTTTACCTTCATGTCCTCCATCCTCCAGACAGTCTAAAAATAGGTGAGTTTTTCCAGCTTATTACTTTTTATGAGTAGAATGCATAAAAAAAAAAAAAAAAGTAGCCAGCGCAGGACTTGAATCCATTAGCTTGAGGCTGTCTCCTCTACACGCAAAACAAAGGGGAGCCAAACATATAGCTTCCTAGAGGCTGCTATAAAAACAGCATTAGTGGTTTAGTTGGTAGAGCAATAGCCTCTTAATCTAAAGGGTGTGGGTTTGAGACCTGTGTTGGGCATTTTGATTTTTTTGGACCACAACTCCCTGAAAAAGTGCTACATTGGGGAATAAAATACACCAAGCCCTAATAAAATGAAGGAAAATAAAGTATATTTTGAATAAAATTACTAACAGGGGCACATTTGAATTGGTTAGAAACACTATAGGACAATTATTATTATTATTATTATTATTATTATTTTTAATTGTAAAACAGGCTGCTGTGGAGATGAAAAAGCAGTGAGTCAACTTTTTAGGTGCTTTTCAAGTTTATATTGTAAATTTAGTTTTTTAACTTTTTTTTTAGTCCCATGAACATTAATTGATGAAAGGGTCATGGAAAACTTTCATTTACTGAAAAAAAATCAGTTTTCAGTAAACTAAAACATTTTGGTATTTTTTTTATTTTCAAATAATTTTAAAAAACACATGATTTTGTGCTGTTTTAATGCCACATTCATTATCATTATCATTTTCCATGACATAATATGGTAATGACAGCAGTGTTTCCTCTAAGCTGATGATGCGGCTGTGCAAGTTATGGATATGCTCTGGGGGCCAGCGGGCAGCAGGGAAGGGGCCCGATATAGGTCGAGGAACTTGCTCACCTGCATCCATAACTTGCTCAGCTGCATCATCACCTTAGAGGGAACATTGCCTGCCATGTGGCCACTTCGTGATGTGGAAGCAGAAGCACAGGCAAGAACTGCCTTGAATGCTCTGCTCCAGTCGTGGTGTGTGTGGATGGGGACCTTGGTGTGCTCTGCCAGGGGGACTAGTTTTCTGCATCATGACTCAACAGGGGGAATCACACACCATAAAACCAAGGCCTTCTCTCCACCATACCATACCTTTCCTTGCTCCAGCCATGGTGTGGACTTCTGGGAAGAGCAGCTAACAATGAAATCAGCTGCCAAGTCCAAGGACATTCTAGGGATGAAGAATGTTTTTGTCCTAGGTATGATGAAATCTGTAAGTCACCCTCCCTTCTTGAAGACAGGGAGTTTTACTGTTATGAACAAAGGCCCCTCTGATGGGTGAATCTGTCAAGCTGCTTTAGGAAATACCCCGTTGTCACATTGCAAAACAAGTATGTGACATGGCATATACAGGCAGATGTGCTGGTGTGCGCGTTTGCATGTATAGCCACACTCACAGATATCAGAACAACTTGTCTTGCGCGTTCTCTGAGAGGTTAACCCCAGCAAGAGGATATTTATTAGTCATTTGTTCTTTATTCTCCACTGTTCGCAACGCCCTCCTAGAGACTGCAGACCGCTGTGTATCCCTGCTGATCTGTGGGGCAGCCTTCCAAAGAAAGGGATGGAAATTCAATTAAGAAATTCACAGGACAAGACAGTGCGTCAGTAAAAGTACTAGAGGTGACAGTCCTTATTTGCCAGAGAGATGGACTCCAGGGGCTCTTCCACCTTTGTGTTGTGTTATTCGCCGACTCATTCAGCAACCTTTTATTTAAAGCAGCCAGAAGAACATGGCTGTTTTCAGTCTGTAGTTGGTGCATGCAGAAAAGTGTGTTGCAAATCTCCAGGAGCAGAGTGCATTATCTGTCCCGCCTAGTAGCCAGGAGAGCCCACATGTTCTTGGTGGGTCAGAAAAAAATGGTAGCTCTTTTGTTTTGTCTTTTCTCATGTTTCTGGGTGACTTTGTCTCTGGGGGCATATACCCAACCTGGTGTATTTTCCCCTCTGTAATGCCCTGCGGTACTGAAGCAATCCCGTGGATGGCTGCCTGTATGTTGTCACCTTGCTCTTCTTACTAACCCAGGGCAAACTAGTTGCAGATGTGCTCTTGAGACTCAGAATGCCAGTCAAGATAGTTTTAAAAGGGATAGCTGTGTTAGTCTAGTCCAGTGAAAAAACAACAAGAAGTTGTGTGGCACTTTAAGCAGTCAAGATAGTGACACCTGCCAAGTGTGAATGGCAAGTGCAGTGGCTTTTATGAAGTATCTTAAGCAAAGAGCAACAGTTAAGTTTAATGAGGCTTTACAGGTCAGTTGTTAACGACAGCACTTAGCCTGTTCATTAGACCGAACAAACCTTAATTAGTGTATTTCTGATTTGCATCATGATAGCGTAATATGTTGGGCACTTTCCAAAGACAGAGACCAACCTTGCTGCAAGGAGCTCCCCATCTGAAGACGGGCGTGGTGCAATGAGTGAGAGCTGTAACAGGGATGTAAGAGGAGGAGGTGTGAATGATGATTAGAGAAACAAGGTCACCCTACTGAAATAATTCTTCATGATTTGCAAAACCCTTCTCCAGACAGTCTGCCTGTTCCCTTCATCACAAGTCCTGCCATCCCCACCCCATTCCAGAGACCAGAGACTCCTAGGGAGTGGAAGCTTGACATCTGGGGTTTTGTTAATTTTTGGTTCCCTGAATTCATTTCACTGAGATCTTTAATGGACTTCTAAAGCCAAGCCCACAGTGTTTGCAACCCCAGTATGATCGCACTGGGTTAAAATATCCAGGGAAATAATCAATCTCTGTGTTGTATTCTGTGAAGGCTAATGGCTGTCACCCAGCCAGATAGGCTCCTGTGAGCCCTGCCCATAGGCATCTGTGTGTTACTCTGGAGAACTCACCCCACAGAACAAGTAGGGTTTGTCAGAGACCCTGCTCCCTTTTAGGAGGGATGGTTTTCCCTGGCTTGAATCATACACACACTTCATGTTGAATATATGCTTAAATATATTCCTTTAACAGAGTTCCCTTCTCCGGTGTTGGTCTTTCATCCATGAGGAATCTGGCATTGGCCTGCCTCTGAACAGTTTAGGTTTGCCCAGTTCTAATGGGCGGGGAGGCAATAATTTGTTTTGGGGGTACTGATTTGAAATCTAGTTTGGTAAGATATCCCCTGACCAGCTTAGCCTGACTGAAAGTCCTATCAATTGGGATGAGTTGGCAGGTATTAGTCCATTTCCATCCCATTGATCCAAGCACGCTGCACTCTGCTTTGAGCCTCTTCCTGAAGCACCACCTCACATTCAGATTTGCAGACCTGCCTTTAAAGCCCCAGATGACTCTGCTGCTCTGTTTATCCCCCCGCCTTGTCTCCTAAGACACCACTGTTCAGAGTCGGTATCAACCATGCCAGCCTGGTTTACCTGCTCCTCCCACAATGGGCTGCTTTCTTCTGTACCAGTCTCTGCATATAAAAGATCCTGGCCAGCATGGTGCTCATTCACGGCCCTTAAGACCTGCTCCTGCTGCGAAGTGTCTAAAGAATCAGATCGGTGGTAGAAGATAAGTAGAGGGACACTGGGGAAGTTTATTGGCTAGTGCCCAGCTTGCAGGTGTCTGTCTCAGCCGAGAAGTGGGTAGGCATGGCACAGAATTGTGTTACACTACTAGAGATGGTCTGCTCCACCAGGGATCGGAGTTGGGTCACATCACCTGAATAGTCAGAGGGTGGGGGTGGCGGGGGGAGCCTGTGCTGCCACCATCCATGGGCATAGCGAACTTCAGTCTACAAAGCTAGCAGAAGACAGTACAGTGTGGCCCATGAGAGTGATGAACCACTGCAGCAATTTATCAGCAATTGCCTTGGTGGATTGTCCATCAGTGACCATTTTAAAACCAAGACTGGATGTTTTCCTAAACACTCGGCTCTATGGATTATTTTGGGGCGGTTCTCTGGCAGAGTTTGGCTGCCAGCCCCTGGGAAGTGGGTCATTCTTCCCAAAGCTAAAGTGGGGTGTTTTGGTCCAGGCAACAGGTGTAGAATTTGCTTTTACTGACTCCTAGTTAGCCACGAGCCACTGTCTTTGGATACTCTCCATCATGGGGAGCCTTCATTGGGATTTGATGGCCAAACCTGACATGACCCCCTTTCAAATCCTCTTCCAGGAGGCCTTTGGGGACCTAGCCTTGTTCTTCTATGACTCGCATGGTGGAGAGGTGATTGGAGTTTTGTGGAAACCCTCCAGCTTTGAGCCCCAACCGTTCAAGGTGAGTCTTTGGCCCTCTGCCTTTAGTTCCTTTGTTGTAGTGACAAAGGAAAGTTTGGAGGGGATTGTAATAGACATTCATGCCATCTACCCTTGCACAGCAGTTCTCACAATGCGTTGTAGAGGCCGTCAGTGTCATTATTTCACTTCACACTCAGGGGTCTGAGGTGAGAAAGGTGAAGTGACTTGCCTGTGGCCATCCAGCTAGAGTGATTTGGGAGCAGACCTCTGGTCTCCAGTCCCAGTCAAATGCTCTACTCGGCAGTACAGCCTCCCTGTACAAGCATCCTTCTTAGTGGAAAGTGAGTGAGTGCTGTCTCCTTTGGCAGATAGGGAAACTAAGGCAAAGAACCCCATTTTCAAAAGAAGAGCATGTTTTGGTGCCTGTTTTGACACCCCATGGCCTGATTTTTCAGACATGTCAAGTGTCTGTAGCTCCCGTGGAGCAGTAGATGTCCAGAACATCAGCACTGGGATCGCAGAGATAATGCTGAGTTGGTACTAGGCTATTTAACATACCAAGCTATTTGGGAAGAGAGGTTGGGTTGAGTCCCTGAGGGGTGGTAAAGGTGGGTTTGGTGTACAGGTGCGAGTGAGATTCATGCTGTTTTATGTGAGGAATGGATCAGAGCTGCAAAGAAACGCATGATGAATGGCCCAGGATTCTGCCATCACTTTCATTCCAAGGAAAGACAAGTAGCTCCTCTCTCTGCGCCCAGGGCACTTGTTACCCAGCAGTCAGGCTGCTTTGACATCCAGCTTTTCACTCTGATGAACTGAGAGGATGCCCTCGGGCATGTGCCTGGCTTTGCACATCTGAATAGCTCTATTGATTGCAGTGGCATAACACAAGGTTACAGTAGTTCACTGGATTGGATTCCTAAACCCCCAGCAACAGAGCAAAGCAAAGGCAGATCAGACACATTGGCCTTGATTGTTGACCTTTAAGGCACCATGTACCCATCAGTTGCCTGAGTCTTTCCCAACCTCCCAAGATCTTCAGCGTGTGATTTTTCCAGTGTTCAGCATGCACACATAAGGGGCAGTTGTGATTTGGAAATTGCATACTGGGTATGCTGAGAGACTGCTTATGCGTATGCTCTGAAGGTGGCACTCTTGCAGTCTGCTGGTTTACATTTTGGATTGTGCAGCTCACTTGACCCTAATAAGAGCTCTTAAAAGTGAATATAGCCCTAAGACAGGATTCGAGGAAAAGTGATGAGACCAGATGGTTCGGACAGTGGCTGCAGTTTACCTTGTCATGATTTGATAGCAGGTTTTAACTACCTGGGAGGGGTTTCCAGAGAGGATGGAACTGGGCTCTTCTCAGTGGTGGCGAATGATGGAAGGAGCAATGGTCTCAGGTTGCAGTGGGGGAGGTCTATGTTGGATATTAGGGAAAACTTTTTCCCTAGGAGGATGGTGAAGTGCTGGAATGGGTTACCTAGGAAGTGGGTGGAATCTCCATCAACAAAGTCCTGGCTGCGATTATTTAGTTGGGGCTGCTCCTGCTTTGAGTGGCTGGTTTGGGCTAGATACCTCCTGGGGTCCCTTCCAACCCTTATCTTCTGAGTCTGTGATTCTCTGATGTTGGACTCATTGCAGAATTGGGGATGGGGGTGATCACATTAGAGTTTTAACTTCAGGAGAAACATGTAACATTGCCAGGCCCAAAATGCAGGTAACATCCCAACTCACGTGTCTATGTGTCACAGGCATCCAACATGAAAGGAAGAATGATGGCAACCGTGAATGAGGAGCTGGTCACCGTCCCTAACGTGGAAGCTATCCTGGAAGACTTTGAGATCCTGGGAGAAGGTCTGGTTAGATCAGTGGAGGCACGTACAGAGAAATGGACTATCTAAAACCATTGTGAGCTCTGTTACGCTTCCAGCACCATGTCTGTAGCCCTATACATCTCTTTAGGGGAAGAAAATGTTTTGGAGCAATATCTCAAATCCTACTTATCTTGTACACATCTCATTCCTAGAAACACTGCTGCCCTTGAAAAGGGATATTTTTCATAGCAGGAGTGGCCAGACCGAGACTCACGAGCCACTTGGGGCTGTTTGCAATTGAAGTGTGGCTCACAAAGTCCCCCTACATCCCCTCCTCCCTGCTATTCTCCACCTGCCAGACTGGGGTGGGGGAAGGGGCTGGCTCAGGGCTTCTGCCCTGCGGGCAGGGTGGTGAGTCTAGGGACTTCTCCCCACAGGGAGGAGAGACTTGAGGCTTTACATATTGGGGGAGCCTCAAGACCCCTCAGCCCCTTTCCCTGCAGGGCAGAAGCCCTTAGTGGGGCCTCTCCCCACCTGGTTTTGTAGGTGGCGAATGCCAGGGGAAACCTGGGGAGGCCTCTGGGAAATACTTAAAAACTGTGCATGTCTTGCAGCTCTCAAACTTCTGAAGATTATTGTATGGGGCTGAGGATTAGTGACTTTGGCCACCCCTGTTCTCTAGAAATAAGAAATCCCTCTTTCCACCCTCTCTGACGTAATCTCAAGGTGAGATGAAGTGTTCATATTCCTATTTGTTTAGCACAATGAATATTTTTCTAAAATTTCCATGTCTTAAATGCCTACTGGGATATAAAACAGGAAGGGTATTTCCTAGTATAATAAAGATTTATTTATAATAACTGCTTTTATATTTGTTCTCAAATAGAATTTCTGTGGTGAGAGCACTCCACCCCTGCCCCAAAAGTGCACATTTCTCTGAAGAGCAAGATTATCCAGAGCTGTTTATAGTACAAGAGGGAGATCAGGGGGACAGAAGAGTATATGGAACAATGAATGGGCTAGAGACGGTAGACTGGACGGTTCTGTTCTTCCTGTCTTATCACACAAGAACAAAAGAACATTCAATTAAATTAGAAAGGGAGGTATTGATAACTGATCAGAAAATCATTTTTCCCCCACACTGTGTAATTGGACTCTGGAACTCCCTGCTACAGGATACCGTTGAGGCCAAAAGCTTAGCAAGGACACGCCACTTTGAATGTTCTCAATATCCATATAGTTCCTGCTGACAAGCATGTTGGAAGGGACAGGAAACCTGATGCATCAGGACTTCAACCAGTCTCTAACTACTGGAGATCAGGGTAAGAGTCAGTATGGAGGCACATTGTCCCACCTCTCCTATCACAGGTTCCAGGACCTTCCTCTGAAGCTGTTGGTGCTAGGCACTGTCAGAGGCAAGACACACACTAGGGACCTCCACTCTGATGCAGCATGGCCAGGCCTTTGTTCCTGTCTCACTAAAGTTGTTTTCAGAAGTCCAAACATGTCTCATAAGACACTGGTGTGATTTTTAAATGTTGGGTATGTTCATGTTTTTGAGGAATTACAAATGCCATGAGTTAAGCCACCATTAAGGGATTAAATTGTCTGTGAAAACCCCTCATTGCAGCCTTCTTTGTCCCCCCAGCTGAGCCCCAGCACTGATTGTACCATGGGGTTTTAGTGCAGTTTAGTTTGAATGTCAAAACTGTTGGTGAAACACGTGTCAAATCCAGGGGCAGAAGGCTATGCTGCTGGGACTTCTGGAACAGATCCGTGCTGAGCTCCATTAGCAAACGCCAGGAGCAGCTAAACAGGTTTGAAAGCAGTTACTTTAGTTTTAACTTTTATGGCCCTTTACAGCTTATCTTTGCCCTGGCTGATCATCTCCTAGATGATAGAGAGTCATCCAGTCTGGCTTTAATTGTTCCTTCATCACATTTACAGCATCTTCACACTTACACACAGAAGGAGCTCCTCATGAGCTGAAATCTGCCTGTTTTACGCTGGGCTGCTTCCAGATCCTCCTTACAACATCTGCTCCTCAATGTCCACAAAACACTGGTGGTGGCTAGATGGCTGGTGTGTGAGGACTGTTGCTTCTCACACTGGTCTGAGCGCCCTCCCTGGTTGGTCTGTATCCACCTGTTGTCTGGTGCCCGCTTAGCCTTGTGGGAGTGATCGTCTTCTCCCTCACTGCGGCTCTGTCCTCACTTGGGCAAGTAAGGCTTTTCTATTATGTTAAATCCTAGTGCCGACAAGGCATCCGTAGTTCTTTGGCAGGCCCAGGTCAACCGTATCCTCCTCCACTTAGGGTGAGTTCTGCATCAGGTGCAGTAGCAGGGTGGGCCATGGATGGAGCTCAGATTTGCCGCAGCCTGTGTCTTGTCTGTGGATTCTTTAAGTGCCAGGGTCAAGGTCCCTGTTTTGGAGCCAAGTGGGTCAGGACATAGGGATGTAGGCTCATGGTTCAATGCTTTCATGCCAGCACCTGGCCCCAGTGCTGAATTCTCATTAAAAACATAGATCAAAGCTCCTTCGTAGCAGTGACCAGAAGGTATTTTAGACCCTCCCTGCCTTGCAGTGGGCCTGCAGCATCGCTCCTCATTCTTAGGCATCTGCCTAAGGCTCAAAAGTCTGGAGAACATCCAGGCTGGGCTTTGCAAACACGTTCACTCCCTTGAGCTATCTGGCCATCAGCTTAGAGCCCTGCACGGATACAAATACATGGATCCGTATCCGACCTGCATCCACAAGAAATGGTCCATAGATATCTGTGTTGTATCCGTAGATGTAGATATAAAGCAGATATCTGCATATTTGCAGGGCTATACATCAGCTATCCCACATGTAGATGCACCCTTGTGCAGTGTCCCACCTGTAAACAGCAAGCATGGTGCAGCCAGGAGCTGTGTCTACCCTGCGAACATTTGCCATTTCTGTGTCTGTTTGGGGTGTGAGAAGGTGTGGTCCCTGACAGTGAGGTTGGCCGTTAAAAGGCCCACATGTATGTGTACGAGTACGTGTACATCATCTACATGTAAACTTGACTCTGTGATCCATTTTGCAGTAATTAATCTCTGAGATGCACCCTCAAGATGCTGTTGTAGGAGTGAGTCTGTGGTAGGGGGTCTCAAAGCCACTGGATCCAGGCACTAAACAGTTAATTAAAGGGACAAGGCCAAGACAAGCCTTTATAGGTGCCCCAGCTCACCTGCCTTAATAGTCGTTTGGGTTTGTGTAACACAATTTACCCTCTCCTGCAGCTTCACTTAAAGCATTCTGGCTTCCTCCTCTATTCTTGTTGGTGGTACCAAACTCAGCAGTCTGACCAGCTCTTGTGAGTGTCACAATCTTTAGTGAAACAAGGAGTCCTGTGGATGTTCTCCCACAAAAGCTCATGCAATAAATAAATTTGTTAGTCTTTACATGCCAGAGGACTCCTTGTTTGTTTTGCCGAAGTAGACTAACACAGCTGCTCCTTTGGAACTTGGCAACAATCTTGAGCGCTCTTTTTGAAGCCCCAGCTCCTGGAGTCATGGTTAGATCCAATTCTAGCTTTCACTTAAAAAGGAAAGAAGGCAGACGAGGTAATATCTTTTAGTGGCCCAACTTCTGCTGGTGAGAGATAGGCAAACTTTCAAGCTTACACCTGAAGAAGAGTTCTGTGTAAGCTCGAAAGCTGCTCTCTCACTGAAAAAGTTGATCCAATAAAAGAGATGTCACCTGTTTTGTCTCTCTAATGTCCTGAGACCAGTATGGCTACAACACATCTTCATACCACAACTGAAAAAGATGGCAAGTTTCTAACCCCTATGTTTGCAGAGAGCAGCTTGGAAATGAGACAAATGTAAAGTCTTAGTGAAGCCAGTCTCAACTTCTAGGTTTTTAAGGCCTGGTTTTTTCAGAGCATTTTTTGGTTGATAACATGGAACCTGAGCCTGTAATTTTACACGAAAACAAACAAGGAGTTCTGTGACAGTTATAAAGACTAACAAATTGATTTATCACATGAGCTCTCTGGGAGAAAATTCCACTTCGTCAGATGCTTTGAAGATGGGGGACCCTAGAGAATGGGCCATCTTCAAAGCTCTTCAAACCACGAAAGCTCATGCGATTAAATACATTTGCTAGGTTTTAAGCTCCACAGGACTCCTTGTTTGTTTTGTTAAACTAGACTAACACGGCTGCCCCTTTGGAATCTGTCAGCATGCAGGGGCACAGATTTTACATGGTGATTTGCCCCTGGGTGCCTGAGTCTTTTCTGTTGAGATCTCTGGTCTGTCAGCACACCCAGACCCCAGTGCGTCTCTAGTTCTTACAAAGATGGGGCTGAAGTAGCAGTGCTGAAGTTGTATTAGCAAGGCAAATAATTGATAGGCCCCGGAGACTGACAGTCTTCCCACCGATGCACTTTGCTGTGCTGGTGACTCAGCAGGCGGTGCTCTCCCCCCTGAGTCAGTGACGATTCTTAATAGTGCTTTTTTACTTTTCAAATAACCGCAGAGCCACCAACTAATTCTTTCAACACCCCAAGGGGTGGGTGAGTCTCATTATCTTCTATCTTACACAAGATAACTAGTCTGGTGAGTGCTAAAGAGATCATTTTTTCTTCTACTCCTGCCTCCTCCCATTGACAATAAGAAACCACTCAGATCCATGCCAAGGCAGATTAAATGGATACACCTTGTGCTGCAACCTGCAGGGGAACGTTCATTTCTTGATCGGGAACCCCTGCCTGTTCCATTGTTTTCCGTACACAATGACCAGTTTAGTCCTTCACTGGATTTAAGAATAAGGGAAACAAAACTAGAAACAATAGTGAAGTGCCTGAGAGATGGCACAGCCATGAAGAAATGCTCCAGATTGCAATGGTGTAGGCTTGTCTGTTCCTTTAAATATTCCAGCAATAACTCTCGGTTGATCTTAGAGGCCAAGATTTTTCAAGTGGTTCTTGGGTGCCTCATGTTTTTGGTTGCCCAAATTTGAGACTTCTTAAAAGGGTTTGATTTATAAATAGTCTTGAGTATCTGCCCTCTAAACATCCGGCTGTTACAAGGTGCCTTAAGTTAGGTATCTAAAATTACTAGTTATGTTTGAAACCTTGGCCTAAATTTCCAGATTTGAGCAGCTTTCTGTGCATGAGAAGAAAAGTGGGGCATGCTTCTAGCCTGCAGCCTTCTTAGCAATTGAAAGGAAAATAAAAGGTGGCGGGGCTGGGGGGGAAGGAGACTCAATATGACTAAAAGCAAAACAAAACTTTGTTGAAAATCAAAATTAGGGACATTTTAGGCAGCTCCCTGTAACAGAAACATAGACTGTGTGAGCATCAAGGTGTGTGCTCTTAGCTTGCAAGACTCTTTCACAGGTGATGCAAACTGTGTGGCTTAGGGCCTTCCTAACCAGACTGGACAGAATCCTGGTAAATGATACAACTAGAGCGATCCTGTCTTGGTGGAGAAAGAGGCTGGAGGGCGCTTTCTAGAGCTGTAGATCCTCTATAGATACTTCAGGTCCAGCTATTTCTGCCCTCAGATCTTCCAAGCTCCACTAGCAACATGACTTCTACCATTCAAGTCTAATCAAGCTATGTTAAGTCCATTAAAGGAGGTTGCGTTGGCAGATCAACTAACGTCTGAAATGATAGGGAAGACTGCAACAGTTCTGTTGTTAGAGCTCTTGCCAAACAAACTCAAAGGGATCATTTCATTGCTGACAAGTTTTGCCCTGGCACGGCACAGTGCAGGAATCTTTGATCTAATTGCAATTTAGGACTGATAACCTCTGCAATGATTCATCCTTACCAAAAGATCAGGAAAACACAGCCTCTGGGAACCAGATACCTACTTTGTGGTCTGCAAGGGTGATGAAAAGAGTGGGTTTGCCTCTTGCTGTGCAGATTAGTATTTGTACATGTGCTGTCATGATGAAGAGGGCATCATCCCCTGAACACAACACACACGTTCTGAGCTGTGTCATTATTTTTGACTAATGTCGACAATTCCACTGGGTTTTGCAGGCGTCCATAAAGCAGATAGCTACTGGAGGTGAAGATCTATTGATTTGTGATGCCCATGCTCACGTTTTAAATATACAGGAGTCATGCAAATCTGAGCTATGTTGGTATGTCTGGATTTTCAGTAACTGACAGAATAAGGAGACTGGGAAAACTCATCAGAGGCCAGCGTCAGCAGAAGGCTGCTGTCTGCCTTCTGCTGAGTGCAAAGGGATACAGACAACAGACCTCAAACAACAGACTTCTCTTATGTTTTAAGAACCTGTAAAAACAAGTAAAATGACAAGAATTAAAGATGGAAAATACTTACTAGGCCTAACACCAGCGAAGGACAGTTTTCTACAAAATATTGTTCCAAAATGATCTTCATTTTACAATACAACTGGTCTCTCTCTGCACCTAACACTGCTTATCTGACATTCAGATCTTCCCTGCACCTCCCTCCCATCCATCACTGTTGGTGCCAGAGCCTTCCTGTATCTTTAGATCGTCCACTCCGTTGTTGTCACCCCTTGTGACCACTGCTAGCCGAAGTTCAGGGCCCCATGGGCTGATTCCATGAGGAGGAGTAATTGGTAGAATCAGACATTTTCTTTGGCGCAATCTTGTTCATTTGCAAGGATTTATACCTTATTTATATTTATTATTTGAGTTAACAAGCTGCATGGTCCTGAACCAAAAACGTGTTTCCTTGAACGCAGTAGGAACCAAACAGCAGGAGACCGTTTTCTGCTCGGGATTTCAAGCCTGCTTTTCCAGCCAGCATTCTGTGCCCCGAAAGGTCTCTCTCCAGACCATGTTACCAGTGCTTCTGTTACCATCTGCTTGGTCTTCTGGCTGCTTCTTTCTCT
Source organism: Podocnemis expansa (assembly GCA_007922195.1). Lineage (NCBI taxonomy): Eukaryota > Metazoa > Chordata > Testudines > Podocnemididae > Podocnemis > Podocnemis expansa. Next base: position 5,055,472 of record ML682046.1, read on the forward strand.
TCCTGCACCTTTACACACACACACAAGCAGCTCTCCCAATCAAAGTCCTGGCTCATGCATTTGAGGCCCCTTGGGTCTCATGGTCCAGCTGTTACTCAAACTTTTCTGTGTCCCTGTGTTTTGGATGTTTTGGCAATTGTTTCAGGAAGTTACTTACGTTTATCATGAATGAAAGGGGGTTATGCCAAATACATAACACTATGTTTGTCCCCTGTCCTAGGCCTCCTCACTTATTTCTTCCTCTGCTCTCTGCGTATCATTACAGGGCCTGATGTTGTGTATCTGGAATTCTGACAGGTTTTAACAGGACAGTGAGACAATTTGGTCCTCATTTGTAAGCATGAGCAGTGTGCAGAACTGCAGGTGATCAGTGCCTCTTGTGATCAGCACTTATAAAGTTTTCAGAGAATACTGTCTGTACAAAACAAAGCCACATTGCAGTGCACTCTTTGCATCCAAGTGTCTACGTAGCCTCCAGTCAAATAGGTAGGTGACATTAAAGTGAAGGCGGAGCCTGGTTCTACTTTCTGCAGTGGTGTAGCCATGTCAGTCACAGGATATAAAAGAGAGAAGGCAGGTGAGATAGCCCTGCAAATAATGTAGTGGCTCGCACCTCTGCTTAACACGCAGAAGGTCCTGGAATGATTTGATTTGATTTGATTTGACTAGATGGTATCTTTTATTATCTTCTTATAGAGACAAGGAGTTATTGTTCAGGCCACATAGAGCTGTTCTTCAGATGCAGACCTCACCTATCTTGCCTCTCTTTGGCAATGCCTGGTTTCCATATGATGTTCCCAGAGCTTGGCCAGAACACATGAAATTTTAGTTTTTCATGTTTGTGTGAGGCAGGCTGCTGCACTGCTCTGTAGTTACCAGGAACAAGCATCCTGCTGGCATGAACAGTCAGAATAAAGCACAGTGTCAGAGAGAAGAGAGAAATAAAGGAGAAGATACCTGGAAAACAATCCTGTCACAAAGGCATAACCGGATCCAATGGCTGGGAATCAAAGTGAGGCAAATTTATCCTTGAAATAAGACATGGTTTCCTAGCTGAGGGGGTGGTTAACCTGGGGACAGTTTGAGGGCCGTGATGAAATCACCCTCGCTTGGTGGTGATGAGATAGCTGGCTTTCTCAAAGACCGGCTATAATCCTGTTTCTGGGAGAAATGCTACAGCCTGTGTGCGCAGGGATTCAGGTGGACTTGGGCATTCAGGGGAGCAGTACTGAGAATGCTCTTTCTTTTAGGTGACTGGCTGGTCTGTCTTATTCACATGCTCAGGATCCAGCTGATCGCCAGAGTCATCAGGCATTGGCGGCCCCATGGTCTCTCCTGTTTTCTGCCTGTAGCTCACAACCATTTAGCTTCCAGGGGCCAGAAATGCTTTAGTTTTCTGGGCTTGATACAGGATAGAGGGCGATATTCTGTAGCCCATGTTCTAGAGATCGGACTATGCGGCCAGCCACTTATGGGGAAGTTCATAAGGCTTTGGCCTCGAAGTCTGAATAAAACTCCCAACTAAAGCCTTTTGCTTCCAAAATGCCTTGTATTGGCTGCATCGTTCAGCGTTAAGCTGACAACTGATCATTTAAATTCACTACTTACTTTGCCCAAGAGATCGGCCATGTGTCAGGAAGGGCACCAGGGAGATCTCCAGCCTGAGTGGACTAAGCAAAACCGACAGGAAGCAGTAGAGAGTCTTTTGGATGCGGTCTGTGCTGGCTTTGTTGCTCGAAAAGTACAGGTGACTTCCACGGACAGTGAACACAGCCTGAAATCCATGAGCTGGGATTCAAACCACAGTGTTTGGAAGGGGCGTTGGCCCTGCTTTGAGCAAGGTTGTGGACTAATGGCCTCCTGAGGTCCCTTCCAATCCCTGTCTTCTGTGATTTCAGGCTGGGTGGAGTGCCCCATCTTCAGCCACTTACTTCAGTTAGATATATTGGGAATTTCCAGTCTAATGTAGCGTGCTTATAGACGTGTGCACAATGTGCAAAGAAGCATGTGACATGGGTATCAGTCCTCTGTATCCTTGACTGATGCCATGTGACTAGGATTCCAGCATAAACCCCAGCATGTCTGTGTCGTGCTTTTGCTATGTGGTATCAGAAGGAAATCCATTAGGGGTCTGCTCCGCAGCTAGCGTACACAGGCTTAGCTCTCCTTGAAGCCAGAGGAGCAATGGGGCCCAAACTCTATGCAACAGGAAAGCAAGTGATGCCACCGGATCCAATCGACTTCGAAGATAGGGGGTGTTTGGACTCGGGTTTGTTTCAGGCCCCATCCCTCCTTCCTACCTTCAGTGCAAATACAGAAGCAGTGAGAGCTCTGCAGTCCTGCTTGGCTTTTTGCTAAGCCTAGGAAGTAGTTAAACATTTGTTTGCTGTGACAGTGGTCCATCTGAAAATGCTGATTGGGTGAAAGTGAAATGTTGCATGGGAACATGTTGAAACTTTCAATGGATGCCAGGCTGAGAGGCAGGCAGGCTGGTGGGCTACCCAGCTCCCTGGTAGCCCTCCTGCCATGTTCCTCACCACCCTGGGTCCCAGGCTGCATGGCTCTGGGTGTCAGGAATCAGGGCTGGCAGCAGAGCCGGTCTCTGGGTGAGCTAACTGTAGGAAGGAGTTAAACTGAGCACCTGGCCTGAATGATAGCTGCTATGGTAATAGGGACACACACACAAAAAAAAAAAAAAAGTTATGTCATCTTCCTTGTCTCTCTATCTTCCCCTCCTACATAAGGTCCTGGATGGGAACATTGCTCATCACCTTTCTTCCCCCTCCTCCCTGCTTGTTCAGGACCGTGAAGTAATTTCTGTTGTAGAAAATAATGAGTTTGAAGGTATAATATCTGTACAATATATGCAAAAGCTGTAAACAGTGGCGGGGGAGGGAATTCTATGCACAATATATTCATCACTGTTCATTTTGTAGGTGCTAATGGGACCATATAAAGGTCCATGAAAAATTGTCAGTTGTATGTATTTCCAGAGTGTTTTGGATAAAAGAATTGTAAGGCAGCCCATCCTCGCCCACTTGAGAGGGTGAGAGGAACGAGCAGGAAATAAAGAGTAAGGTTCCACCCAGTCCCGCCCCCGGGACCGCAGGTTTGTTTATCTGACATCCAACACTAACCAGAACAGCTTCCCTGGAGTAGGTGCCTAATTGGCTATGTGGCTGGATTGGTAGGAGGAGTCGGCAGCCCTGCTCTTAAACCCAGCAGCAGTTCATTAGCTGCCCAAAACTTTTACCTTTTGCCATGAGGAGGCCTGTGCTTGCTGGTTCCTGGTCTGGCTTCTGCCTTGGACCCAGCTGTGCCCTTGCCCCACTTCTGGTCCTCGGCTCCAATTCCTTGCTACTGACGCCTGCTCTAACCACTAGGCATAACTGTCCCATCATGTGATACCTCAGCAGGCTTCCTGGCTCCTCAGTGACACATATCGCAGATTGTCATGGAGTCGGGCATCTCACGCTGCCTGGGAGCCTATTTTGTGCAGGAAACACAGAGTATTCCCAAAATGCAATCCTGTGCAATAAGAGTTCTGGAGGGGAAAAATATGTAATTTTTTGCTTTTTATCCCAATTTAGGAGGAAAAATTCGCCAAAACCTCAAAAATTTTTATGTCCCTATAGTTTTGTTTCTTGGTCAGCTCAGCTGAAACCCAGACTCAAGCATGGGCAAATTTTCTTTGCCTGCTCTGAAACTGCCTAGCCGGGTTTCTGGACTAGGTGAGGTGCTCTGTTGGCTGGTAAGTGGGGGTGTATGTTGTAAACTGGGGAAGATCAAGGTGTTTTAAGGTTACATCAAGCAACAGAAAGGATTAAAGTCTTCTGACACTGAGTGAGCCCGGCAATTGCCCTGGTATTCTGGCTCATCCATCCGCCTTGCCATTCTCATCTTGCTGGGTTGTGCCTTGAATTCAGGCTGACTTGCATGCTGCTTTGGAGCTTGATTGTAGGGATTTCCCGGGCTCTGGCTGAATTCACCTTCCTCCTGAGATATGGCTCATTACTATTTATGTTACAGACCTTCCCAGTAGCTTCAGCAGGCTGTATAATTAAAACCACGTTGGGGATGCTGTGTCAACTCGGTCTGATGCAGTTACACCAGTGGGGTGGATCTTCCCAGGTGCAACTGGTCACCTGTTGGCACATGACACCAAGTCTCCTCCGCCCTGGTTAATATCAGAACAGAGAACAGGGTGAGGTCTAGACAACAGCCATCCAAAGAAAAGGCTTTAGTGGCTGATCCAAATCGCTCTGTTATGTTTTGGAGTCAGATTAATGAGCTTGTCAAAAGGCATGCCCAGGTGGAACAATCGGCAATTAATGGGGTCCCTCCCATTCCACCTGTATCCCGCTCGCTGCGTCAGGATGGAGGGAATGATTCCAAGGGTGCGGCCTCGGATCTTGCTGACAGAAATACACCAAGGTGATACAGGTGAGAACAACACCAGCCCAGAGCTTGGAACGTTTCCTCATTTTGTTCTTCAGTAGCAAGCTTGTCACCTAGACGCAGCCTGCTGGGGCAAATCACGTTCTTGGCTCCACTGGAGGAATGCCAGGAGAGAGCAGGCCGGCCTGTCTTGATCTCCGGGGGACAGCCATACCAGATGAAAAGATGTTCAGCACCAAATGCCTGACTCAGCACAGCCACGCCCTTTCAATGGGCACAAGAACAAATGGATATAAATGAGTCATGAAGAAATTCAGACCAGAAATTAGACAAAGGTTTCTAATCATCAGTGGGATATGGTTCTGGACCAGCCTCTCAGTAAGAGTTGTGGGGGCAAACTAGTTTTAGGAGAGAAGTGGAAACATTTCTGAGTGCAGTTGTATGACAAGGTTGCTTGTGGTGATAGGGGACAGGGTTCAATAGCCCTGGGGCTCACTGCATAGGTTCCTAAAACCCATGCTTCAGGGTTTCGTAAGAATATAAGAACAGAGGAAAAGCCATATTAGGTCAGACCAGTGGTCCATCCCACCCAGTCTGCTGTCTTCTGGTAGTGACCAGTGCCACATGCTTCAGAGAGGGAATGAACAGAATAGGCAATCGCTGAGTGACCCATCCCCTGTTGTCTTCTCCCAGTGTCTGGCGGTCAGAGGTCAGGGACAGTCAGAGCATGGGGTTGTGTCTCTGGCAATCTTGCTAATAACCATTGATGGATCTATCCTCCATGAATTTATTTGCATTCTGTTTTGAACCCTGTTGTAATTTTGGCCTCCACAACATCTGCTGGCAAGCAGTTCTACAGATTGACTGTGTGTTGTGTAAAGAAGTAATCCTTTATGTCCTTAAACCTGCTGCCTATTAATTTCATTGGTTGACTCATGGCTTTTGTGTTGTGCGGGGGAGTAAATTTCAGCTAGTAAGTGGCTGAATAAATGCAAAGTTGATAAATGCAAAGTAATGCACATTAGAAAACAGGATCCCAACTATACACTTACAGTGACAGATACATTATCTGTTCCCACTCAAGAGTGAGATCTTGGTGTATTGTGGATAATTCTCTGAGAACTTTCACAGAATGTGCCGCTCAGTTCAAAAAAGCTAGCAGCTGTTAGGGGCCATTATGGAAAGGATAGATAATAAGATAGAAAAGATCATAATGCGCTGCATGCATTTCCAGTTGCTCCGTCTCCATAAACATATATTACAATTAGAGAAGGGCAACAAAAATCTTTAAGGGTATGGAACAGCTTCTGTATGAGGAGAGATTAAAAAGACTGGGACTGTTCAGCTTAGGAAAGAGGTGACTGGGGTGAGGCATATGATAGAGGTCTATAAAATCATGACTGGTGTGAAGAAAATAAATAAGGAAATGTTATTTACCCATTCACTTACTGCAAGAATCAGGGGTCCCTCACTGAAAATGAATAGGCAGCAGGTTTAAAATAGACGAGAGGATGTAGTTCTTCACACAATGCATAGTCGACTTGTGTAACTCATGGCTAAGTGATGTTGAGTGTTCAAAAAAGAAGAGAAGCTCCTGGAGGATAGTGGATATTAGTGGCCACTGGACAGGGATACAGCCCCATGCTCTGGTATCTCTAAGCCTCTGACTGCGAGGGTCTGGGGCTCGACAACGGGATGGATCACTCAACAGTTGCTTGGCTCTGTTCATTCCCTCTGAATCACCTGGCATTGGCCACAGTTGGAAGACAGGAACCTGGGCTAGACGCACCATCAGTCTGACCCAATAATGGCTGTTCTTATGGTCTTAGAATAATTTCCCAGTAAATAACACTCCATAAGCCCCAGTCCTTGTTGCTATTTTTGGTTAGTAATTATCCTTTATCTAGCCCACAGGTTACACAGCGCTTTACAAAGAGGGAGTAAAATGCTTTCCCTGCCCTGAAGTGCTGACAACTGGTGACAGACGGACAAGATGAGACACGGTGCAGCCACGCCATTGATAAAGCCCCAAGTCACTGCTGGTGACAAAAACCAGGCCAGGAGAGTTCTTGTAAGAAGGCGCGTTTTCAGGAGAGTGGGGCTGGGATGTTGGTGCACGAGAAGTGGGAGACTCTTCTGGCGACAGAACGGTGTATCTGATGAAACCAGCGTGAGGTCTGGGTGTCTAGCAGGCCTGGAAACAGCCTCTCCTGTTACAGCGGGTGTTGTATTTTGATTTGTAATGAAGAAGTCACTAGGATTAAATGGGGTGCTTTGTTCAGGCAGAGGCACACAATACAGTGCTCCCCGCCTGGCTGTTCTTTCCCCTTCCCTGTAGACTCCACTTCCTGCCCATAGTGTTCATGGGCATCAGCTACACTATCAAAGAGCTGGCATAATTTCTTTTCACTATGGCCTCTGCCCCACCTCTTGGACACACACAGTGAACTCATGGAGAGGGCACAGTTTCAAAGGCGCCCTGTATCTCTTGCATGACCCAGCACCCCTTGCAAAGGAATCAGTGCACTCCACCGTTTGGCTTCAGTTCTGCTTTGGCATAAAAGGTTTAATCAGCGTGGAGGCAACAAACAGTTTTCTTTCCTTTTCCTGTTTGCTCTGGTGTGCCAATGGATGTCATGCCTCCTGTTGTCTTGTCTCCATGCAGATCAAAGTCTATAAGAAAAACATGACTTTTATGACATGATTGGGTGCTATAATGATGATAACTCATTTCCGGCCATAACACTGTGGTGTGCAAATATCAGCTCTAATGAAATCGTCTTTATGAGCAGCTCACTGAGGCATGTATCTTCAGATTGATTTTACTGGTGGGTAAATGGAGACCCATGGAGACAGAGTGACATGGCCAAGGTCATGGAGTGAGTCAGTAGCAGAGCTGAGATTAGACTCCAGGCGTCCTGTAACTGATAGATAATGCTATATTGATTTTATTTTTGCAGGGGTGGCTTTGTGGCAGGGAGGGAACTTATAGCCTCAAACCAGTTCTCTTAACAAGACTGGCCTTTATTCCTGGCTGCTTATGAATAGTCTGTGCTGTAGTGTCCAAAGAATAAACATAAAATAAGCAAAAGCAGCCAATTTATATTTGTTCTAGGTGGGTATTTGCATGGCTAACTCACCAGTTCAATGTACAGCAGGCAGGTCTGGCTCAAGGCGTTGTGGCGCTCCCAGCCAAATTTTGATTTGGCACCCCCCCATCTCATTCATGGAGGTTGAAAATGGTTTTCCAAAGTGCATAAATCTCCAGCGTCTGCCGGCAGAGGGATTTAAAGAGCACTCTGCCTACATGACTTAAGCTTCAGGTTGACTAACAGTACCTGAGCTGCTAGGAAAGAGTTGAAGAGGCAGGAGCCAGCCTGATCTTCAGGGGGGCTAGGCGCCCCTAAGAACTGTCCCCCAAAGCCATGTCTGTCTCTTGCCTCATAGTAGAGCTGGCCCTGACTGCAGGGTATCAGGGAAAATCCATTACGGACTCTCAGGCACTAACGCTTTTGATCTTTTTTTCAGCTCCAATGATCTGCTAATACATTTCAGCAGGTATTACAGAATCATAGAAACTAGAAGGGACCATGAGAGGTCATCAAGGCCAGTCACTACAGCAGCTGGACCAGTTGTCGCAGGTTGGATGGAAATTGGAGAGTCCTATGCTGACTGTTTTCCCAGACTCTGGTGACTACATAGTGCCAGGCTGGAACGTCTGCGGTGCCATCTCCCCAGGATATGGCAGATAGCGTGCGTAGTGCTCGTTGGTGGTGGAAAATTATTAGTTCTGTGAAAGGTCTAAGCAGTGGGGCGGGACGGGGTGGAGGGCGAGCTCCAAGAAACTTCGGCATGCCCAGGAGAACCGAGGAAGGCTTGGAGGGCATCTTCACCATAGAAGCTAAAGCATAGGCAATGCGGATGCAGGACTGGCACTGGGCATCTGCAGTGGACATCCCAGAGTCTGGGCTGCTTCTGTTTTCAGATGTTGCGTCTGGTGCTGCCCTGTGGTCGAGCTAGACCTGGCCCCTCAGCTGGATGCAGAGCTGGCTCCATGAAGTGCGACATCTCAGCACCATAAAGCTGCTAATTATAGCTAGTCCCCAGCAGCAGGGTGGGGCCGGCACCACCTTTGGGTTTCTGACGTCTTGCCATGACTTGAAGAAAGGCAGCGAGTGCGGGATTCCAGGGCAAGAGACAAGGCGCAGCCAGAAATGCCTGGGTGGAGAGAGCAGTCAGTGAGGGGGCACCGAACCAAGGAAAGAGAAGGCAAAAAGCTGTTTGCTCATGAGAAGACAGTGACCGCGGGCTGGACTCTCATAGGTATTTAGGCACCTACTCCCCTAAATCCCTGGGGGGCTGTGATGCAGCCCAGGGGAGCAAGGCACAAAGTCGTGCTGTTACAGGAGAATCTGGGCCATGTGGGAAGAACCAGTTCCCCTTTTGGGTGGTCCTTGGATTTGGGCTCAGCTTCTTAGACTCGCATGAGAGAAGGGCCAGCTGTCCGGTTCACACCCTCGTGCTGGCCCAGCCTCTCAGACAGCTCCAGGCTCTGATTCACACTGGGCTTCAAAGCCCGAATGGCAGCTTTGGGGCACTTTGGGGGGACATTTACCAAAATGCCTGTGTTCCATTTTTCCAAGGTGGCTGAGCTACTTTGTCTCCTAGGTCCCTTTTTCACCTCACGAGCCATAAGCTGCTATGTACCTAAGTCTCTTGAAAAAATTACTTGGGCTCCTAAGTCACTTAAGTGCTTTGAAGCTGTTGCCCTCTGCCCCTTCTTAGCTTCACTGTCTCCTTCAGGATCAGCTCCACTGATCTGTCTCCCCAGCTGCCTCCGATTCCCATGGCCGTTCGGTAGGGCCACATCTACCAGGGGAGAGCTCTGCATGTCAGATCCTCTCCTTGAGCTCCTCTGCTCATGCATCCCAACGCCAAGGTGCGCCAGGCAAGGGCCAAGATGTTTGAACTCTCCTGTGTAGGAAACCCCTCCCTGGGTCCGCAAGTGTCTTACAGAGTCTGAGGGTGGCGCCAAGGTCGTCTTGTGATTTTAGTGTGGGCACGTGAATCGGGCAATCTGGGGTTTTTGGGCTTGCGTCTGCCACATCATGCTGCCTTCCTCTGCAGTCCCCTCCAAGGCCACCACATGAGGCTGCTGGTGGAGATGTTTCATCAGTGCCTGTTTGGGCTGACCACGTGTGGGTAGCAGGTGGTGCTCCAGTGAAGTGGGCACCATGAACTGGAAACACAAAGAGCTTCATGGGCCTTCCTGCAGCTTTTGATGCCATGGCGCCTGTCTGCATTGCAGTCTGGGGCGTGACTGCAGCAAGCGTAGACGCACCCAAACTAGCTTTGGTTGAGCTAGCTGAGTAACATGAGCAGTGAAGACTCGACAGCACAAACTGTGCACCTGGGATACACATTCCTGTGGCTAACGCCATCCATGCTGCTGTTCCTTCCTGCTCATGCTATTGGCGCTTGCAAGGCCAGACCTATCACTGGTACATCTGCATGGTCTGCAGTCACCCCTCTGAGCGCAGTGCACACAGACCCTGAGTCCACCACTAACATCCTCACCACCCTTGCTCAGCTGCAGTCTCACCCTGGAGGTGCCCAGATTCCCTAGGTGCCTATGTTTCTGCTGCTGGCCCAGTCTGATACCTGCCGAGCTACTCCACAACCTAGTTCACTCCTCAACACCAGCAGGCTTTTCACGCTAAGTGTAAACCCTCGTTGATCTTGCCTCCAGGGTCTGATCTCATGCATGTTCCCAGAACATGTCTATTCTGACAGAGGTCAGTCCCAGGATGGCCAAAGGGCCAGCTGTTAGTGCCCTTGGACTGGGTTGTAGGAGAGCTGGGTTTGAATCCTTCCACTGCTTGATTTGGAGCAATGGTTTGAGCAGTTGCTCTTCCCCGTTCCAGTTGAGTGCCCCAACCATTGGGTTATTGGCCATTGTGGAGGGCGTGGTCTTGCTCCCTCTGATTTTTCATGAGAAAGGGCTGACCTGACTTTGAAACCTAACTCCGGCAGAGAGTTCATGGCTGAGAAGCTCAGGCGAAGATTGGGGCCTCCTCTCCGCCTGGAGTTAAACACCAAATCACTTTTGAGAGTCAGGGTGTAGATCCTACCCCTCCTTGGCGTTTCCTACTGGCTTGCATCAGTGACACTCTGCTCAGTTTGCTGTGGGTCCCATTCCCAGGCACCTGTGCATTGACTGGGAGCCCGTTCACCTAATCTGGGGCTGGGGATTGCACTGGATGACGGGGACCCTAGGAGTTAGGGACTGCAACCCTCAGCAACACCTAAAACCTTTGTGGATTTAGTCCCTTGTGTATGGGCTTCCAGACGCTGGGTCTGCATAACCTGGGATCCATCTGGTCCTTTTTAGTCTGGCTTCATGAGTGGTTCACACCCACTGAGGGATACTTTGAATGTCAGGCTTGAATCAAGCTTGAAAACTCAACATGAACCTCAGCCAGCCCCATCAATTCTCGTTTGGTTTCATCGGGTGCTAGGTTGCCTTCCAAGCCGAAGTGGCTGCAGTCAGTGGGTTTCCTCCAATGTTTCTGAACCTTTTTCTGGGATTTAAAGCTTTGGCTGGGACCCTTGGGGAAAGTGGAAGTTGCAATCTGATCTGGAGTAAAGCCAGGAGTGCCAGCAGAGATTCACCCTGAGGTGCTGAGGTTTTTTCAAAGCCAGAAATGAGAATGAAAAGAAACCTCACAGGGGCTTGCAGCCTGCTGCAACCAAAGGGAATGAAATGGAGCCCGTAATCTGAATTCTTTCCATCCTGTGATGGGCCGATTCGCTAAGCTCCGTGATGCCTAAGAATAGCAAAATGTTTTGCATGAGTCTCTGGGTTTCATGCTACTCTAACTGCAGTTCTGTTTGAGCATGCAGGCAAACATATTTTGCTTCGAATTGGAGGGAAATCCTGTCCCTTATGCACTGCCCTGCCGTGTTCAATAGACAATAATAAACGTGTTGCAACACACTGGCAGGTGGGAATCTGATTTCCGTTTGCAATGGGGATGCATTCGTGTGTCAAGAACGCATGGTCCAGGACAGCATGTGCTGCCAATAAAAACATCTTAAGCCAAGGAGCGACGTAGGTGGGGAAATGCAGGTGTGAGACAGCGGAAACTTTACTGCAGGAGACCTTTATGCAATGAGAGAACCTGTTCTCATCCACTCTAAGGTCATAAGAGACAAATATGATCATCTAGTCTGATCTTCTCAGCCTACATGGGCATGGCAGGGAGACAATAACCTCCCATCTACTTTTACTCCAGGTTTCCAATGGCACATACAGTTCAATCTATAATAACCTTACAAGCCTTAATGATTGCTGGCTGCCCCCTTAGCTCTGCCAGTGATACCTTTCTGGTCCCCACCCCATTGCTGATGCTCCAGCAGTAGTCTTGGTGCTTTCTTCTATTGCCAGGCTCCTCTCAAATCAAAGTGTTGGGCTCTCTGACCAACTGGGCTAATTTAAACTGGCACAGCCTCCAGAGGATCAAAGGGCAGAGATCCAAGAGGAGGACCAATTCCAAGAGCCCCAAATCCTTCCATTTAAGCCCAAAACACTGGGACAAATTTTGCCTTGAGTTTCTCCTGTTGGTGTAATTATCCGTCTCCTGAGTGTCTGAGCGGCATCTCTAGAAGCTCTGCTGTCAGCATGGCGCTGTCTACACTGGAGATTTGTGCTGTGTAACTGTGTCACCCAGGGCTGTGGATCTGTCCAGTAGTTATAGCGATATAGGCATGGCCAAGGTGGATGAGGTAAGACCGTGTGTGCAGTCAGCTGTTGTTGGTGAAAGAGTCAAGCTCATGAGCTCCCCACAGCTCTTCAGGCCTGTGTGAAGTTTCCACTTCAGGTGGCAAAATTCAGTATCTTCCTTTGTTGTTTGCGGTGTTTCTGCAGCTGTTTTGGTCCCAGGATATGAGACTGACAAGGAGGGTGAGGCAATGTCCTTTACTGGGTCTGGACAAACTCGTGTTGGTTGAATCAAAGAGCTGATATAAGTCACTGGCGTGGAGGCTGATAGGTTGTTTATTACCATACTAATAATTGCTCATGGTTAACCATTCATTTACCCTTTATAAAATGCTGACAAATCAACCTGTAAATAAACCTGTTAGTCTTTAAGTGCCACAAGACTCCTTGCTTTTTTAGCTTTACTAGACTAACACGGCTGCCCCTTTGCAACCTGTTGAAGAAAGTTTAGTAAATCTAGTTTGGTTCGGAGTCCCCAGTAATTGCCTCTAACCAGAGCAGATTCCACGCTCTGTGCCATGACGGTTCTGCCTCTGGCTGAGTTTGGTGCAGGATTGGAGCCTATATGCAGAATGGAAGGTAAAACTTCTCCAAACTCCCTCCATGCACAAACAACCCTAACCATTTCTTGCAGGGGTGGCCTTAAAAGAAAGAGGGGGGAGGGAAAGCCAATGGCTAATTTCAATATATCACTGTTTAGGTTTGGAAGCGGTTTCAAATTGAGCCCTTTGAGGTTTTTCTTAAAAGTTTCCATTGGGAATATTTTTGTGGAAAGTACCCTCAAATAGTTTTTCTTTACCAAACGATTTTCAGCTTTTTTGATTTTAAGCTCATTTAGAGCTAGACCTGTCTTTTTGTTCCATGTCGGTAGAGAGCCGTGCACAATGGAGTCCTGGACTGTGACTGACAGGGCTGCTTGGTTGCTATGGCCATGCATGATTTTTCATGTCAACTGTTGTTTCAGAAAAAAATCCATTTTTGGTGAGAGTGAGAGAAACATAACAACAGCCATCCTGGTTCTTGTCAGAGGTCCATCTAGCCCAGTGTCCTGTCTTCTGACAGTGGCCAATGCCTGTGCTTCATGGGGAATGAACAGAGTAGGGCATAGCCTCTTGCTAATAACCCTTGATAGACGTGTCCTCCATGAACTTACCTAATTCTTTTCTGAGCCCAGCTATGATTTTGGCCTTCACAACATCCGCTGGCAATGAGTTCCACAGGTTGACTATGCACGGTTTGAAGAAGTATTTCTTGTGCTTGTTCTAAGCCTGTTGCCTATTAATTTCATCATGTGACCCCTGGTCCTTTGTTATATGACTTGGGATAAAAAATGCTTCCTTATTCACTTTCTTTGCCCCAGTCATGATCTTATAGACCTTTGCCATATAGCCCATAAGTTGTCTCTTTTCCCAGCTGAACCCCCTCAATACAGAAGTCGTCCCATCCCCTTAATAATTTGTGTTGCCCTTCTCTGTATCTTTTCCAATTATAATATATCTTTTTATTTTAAATAGTATTTTGACCAGCTCTAACCTAAAGCAACCAGCATCTGAGAAATCAGGTCTCTCTTTCTGTGTTCTGCTGTGTCATGTTACATCTCAAGTTCCCTCTAGGCATTATCCCTTCTCTTTTCACAGTATCAATATTTTATTGGCTTTTCATAATGCCAGAAGTAACGTTGGGTACTGGGAAGAAGCAGCACAGTGCTGGGAAGAACCAAATGTAGTGAATTAAACTAATACCAGATGGAAAATGCAATTACAACTATTCCTATATTAGGAGCCAGGCTAATTAAAAACACTTTCACTGCGAGTCCCCTGACAGATCTCAAACGGCCTTGCGGACAGTGGGGGTGACTAAGCAAGAGCTGAGATCAGTGGCGATGTGCCCATTAACTTCAGTGTATTTCCAGCGGCTGCTCAATCACGGCTAAAATGGTGAGGTGGAATGTAGCAGCCATCTGGCTCTGAGTCAGTTTCAACATTTTTGGAGCTGTGTCTCAAAGCCATAATGCTCTGTTTCACCGCCCCTTGCAATTAGTGGCGCTTGGGGCTGGCGGCACAAAATGCGCCCTTTAATCGAGCGGTTCTCTTGAGCTGCTCCAGGGCAAAGCCCCATTCGCCCTGCCGTAGTTACGGCTGTGCTGTGTCTAACTTGCTCATTTAAAATGCCCGGGGAAGGGGGAGGTCTGGGGTCTGCTTTCCGTCCTGCCCCTTGGTTTGGCATGGCCGTCTCTGAGGATGCTCATGAATCTAACTGGTGCATGAGGAGGATGACAGACTTGTTTCAGTGTTGGCCCAGCTGCCCCTTCTCTGTGACAGAGAGAGGGCCTGGCCAAACCCTAGCGGCACAGCACTGCTGCCCCATGCCCGGTGTGGGGAGCTGGGCCCAGTCCTGCAGGGCAGGGCTGTCATGGTGGGGTGCTTGTGGGGTTGGCTCCCAGGGCATCCCAGCATCACGAGGCAAAGACTAGGGTTGTGATGCTGGGGCTGTGGTTGGTGCCATCTTCATGTGGCTGGGAGGAGCCATTGGCGACAGAGGGATTTATGTATCTTTTATTTAAAGAGGTAAAGCTGAATATCCACATGGGGTGACTTTACAAACCATTTCCCTCTAATCCTGTGATGTTTACTAAATTTACGAGGACTGAGCTATGACTTTTAATTTAAAAAAAAAAAAAAAAAAAAGCAATAACAGATCTGCAGCCTAACCCTGATGTGTGGATAGGAATAGAGTCGTATCCCTTTAAATATTTCGCAAGCCCTCCTGGGGTGAGTTTTGTTTTAGAAACCACTCTGGACTAGGGAGCGGAGCAGCATTTGGAGCCAACTGCACCAATGCCAAGTACTTTGGATTATTTGTGTAAAAAGCAAAGGCCGCACCAATGAATTGGTGGGGTCAGTCAAGAGGGTAAAATCTTCACCCATTTGGAGGGCTTGCTTCTCACCTGTGCTTCGAGGAGGTACTAGTCTGTTTGGGGTGGGGTTTTGTGGGCACTGGGAACCATCTGTTGTATTTAGGCAGGAGAGAAATAAGATAACCTCCCTGCCACAGCTTGGGGTGACTGTGTGGGCGACTGAACATCCTGTGGGAAACGATAGGCCAAGAATGAACGAAAGTCATGTCTCCAGGAAGAGCACAGGTTGACCTCTCCAGTGATGCTCTGCATCCACATCAGTTGACCGGCTTCCCAAGGAGAAAGAGGCCCCCTGCGGCACACAACATAGTCGTCCCTTCTACATGGGTCCAGCAAGCTCTCGACCATCATGGGTGAACCTTTCTGTCTCTTCCACTTGATGAGGTTGGTGCCTTGAGATCTGGGCTTGCGGGTGGTCTGGGCGGCATGTGCTGATGATGTGCTCCTGATGGCTCAGGACCTGGGAGACCTGGCAGAGGGGAGACTTGCCAAACCATCTGTTTGGTGGCCTCCTCCGCCCAGGCCAGTTGGGTCTGGTGCTCTGGACTGGTGGTTGGGGCTGTTGAGAAGCAAACTCCCTCCCGTCTATGCTCCAGGCCATCCAGTGGGACACGGGTCTCCAGCTCTATTTGGGCATCTACCTTCTGCCACCAATCCCTCCTTTCTGGAGAACTGGACCGGTCCCTGGGAACTGTGGCCGGCCTCCAGAGTTTCGGGCTGGGATGGCGTGGGTCTGGGGCTGGGGGGGGAGGTCCTGAGCCTCCCTTTCGAGGAGGCCAGACAGGGCCTGGTTTACATCTGCAGCCAGATTCACGCTGTCTGCCATCAGGCTAGCCTTGCAGACACACCTTTACGGTACAGGTAGTCCAGCCCGGAGCATGGTGGCATGCACCTTTCTCCCTCACCTTGGGCTCTGATGAGCCCTAGTGCTCTTTTCTCTCCACCTGAGGGGTATCCCTGAGACACAGTGGACAGGGAGCTCATCTTGGAGACAAAGTCCATAACGGCTGCTGAAGGGAGAATCTCCGAACGGAGCCCCGCTACACAACCCACACAGGGTGCAGTTTACAGAGTCCCCTTCAGTGTGCCGCAAGCTGCTCCTGGCTGGTGCCACCAGAGACAGAGGTTACGAATGGAGGACCCCCATGGTGCATAGCTGGTACATGTCCACCCTGTCACATATTCCAGGAACTTTTCATATCTTCTTAAACAGCTTCTGTGGCTTCACGCTGACCCTCCAGACGGGGGTGGATTGCTGCATGGACCTTCGCCCTCCAAGGGCTGGGGAGGGGGTGAGGGTTGCAGCCCTAGGCTATAGATGAGGGTGGACACTCCTGCCCCATCCCTGGGCCACGGGTCCAGGCTGGTGTGACTCGTTGCTCTGCTCCATGGGCAGGACCAACTGGTGTCCAGTATGGCCTTGGTCTGTGCCAGAAGCTACATCACACCCCAATTGGCTCTGCCACCCCTGGAGGCCAACTAGCTGGTCTGGGCCAAGCCCTGGCCCCAGGGCCACCCCAGCACTGGCCTGCTAACAGGGGGCCAGGTCCCTAGGCTGGAGTGCGGTGGGGGTGCAGAGCCCTGTGAGGGGGTCCCAGGTGCCCAGGGGCCCTGAGGCCTCTAATCTGCCTCTGCCTCCAGACCTTGCCATCGAACCCTTGCTTCCTGCCCTTCATGATGTGTAACATCAGTCCTGCCGGTCCACCTCTGAACTGTGCCAAGAGAACATCTGGTCATGCTTCCCACATCCACTCCCTCGCTTTTGTGTCCCACCCTGACACCAAGCGGCAGGACCTGCTGCCACCTGAGGAGAACGAGGAGCCCTGGCGGGATATTAGCGGGAGCTCCTGCACGGAGCTGTGATCACCAGCTTGTACCTGGTGAGATTCACCTATTCCCCTGACGCTTGGCTCTCTGCTCCAAGAGGGAGATTCTGGCACAGCGATCAGGGTGCGTTAGGTTGCAGCCCTTCTTCTGGTTCCTCCAAAACCTGAAACGGAGAGGCTGACTGCATGTTTCCTTGTACGTCCTCATCCTTTGGCCTCCTTGATTTGTACACCCCATCCATGGCCCCCAAAGTCACGGGATCACCTTGTCAGACCTCTTCCTGGTGCTGGCCACACACCATATCAGGAGGAGGAAGCTGGGTAATCTATGACTGCAGCACCTATTTCCATTCCCTTGTCTGGGCAGCGTTTTTCCAGGCAGTGCTGGAACTAGGAATTTCGGCGCCCGGGGCACGTCTGGAGCAGAATGAGCCCTTAGAACGAATGGTGCCTGGAGCAAGCGGCGCAGAATGTGCCTTTTGCTCAGGCGGCAAAATGGAGCCACTCCAGGGCGCCCAGGGTAAAGCCCTGGTCACCCCACCCTAGTTATGGCCCTGCTTCTGGGTGGCGTCCACTGACTCCCTAGACACCTTTGAGAAGCAAACAAGGAGTCTGGGGGCACTTAAAGATTAACAACTTGATTTGTTCATCTTTAAGTGCCAAAGGACTCCTTGTTTGTTTTACTGAACTAGACTAACACGGCTGCACCTTTGGGACTTTGAGGAGCAGTGGGTGCCATCCAGGGCTCGCTACTCATTCTGGTACCTGTTTTTTTTGCCTTGTAACCTTCAGTCCCATCCTGGGTTTTTTCTTTGTCATGCCCAGAATTGGTTGTATTCCCTCCTAGGTGCGCTGACCAACCCCCCCAGCTAGTAGGGAGGGCATTTAGCTAGGGGACATGGTTAGGCCTGCCATTTCCCCAGCCCTAAGAGGCATATGCACAGCTACATGGGTCCATTTCAAAAGGGATAGCCGTGTTAGTCTAGTCCAGTAAAAAAACAACAAGGAGCTGTGTGGCACTTTAAGACTAACCGATTTATTTTTTGCATGAGCTTTCATGGGAGAAGATCCCACTTCCTCAGATGCTTTGAAGATGGGTGAACTTACAGAAAGGAATGAAACTAAATGCAAGGGGGTGTAAAACACACCGACTCTCAGTAAAGATCTGACCTGGTTATTGCTGAAAATCTGGCTGGATAAGCCACCCCATGCCACACAGTGAATTGTGTCCACTCACAGGCCCTGGACTTTTATTACACTTAGAAAGACCAGTGCTTATTTCAATGGTTTCTTTTTCTTTTGACTCATGAACTCGGACCTGTCCACAGCACTTGTGTCTCTTACAAACCTTGGCAACCTTCCTGGACACGCTGGTAGCTTCCCAGAGTTGTACCATTATAGAGAAGCCAATTTTGGCTCAGTCCATGCTTGTAGAGCAGTTTCGCATTGATATCAGGTGCTCCAAATTCTTCTTTGTCAAGGCTGCGTGCTGTTAAAGACCTCTTGTGTCTCAGCCTGGAGGAGGCTGCAATTGTGCGTGGTGGCTAAGAGGATCCTTATCTAGTAATGTCCCTAACCTACCTCACCAGGGTGCTGTGAGCCCAGCTTTTCTGTAATGCTTGGAAAGCCCCTTGGTATGGCCAGATGAAAGGCACTACCGTCTGACGTGCAACATGGTTGTGTTTCGGCCCCAGGGGCATTCAGCAGTTAGGTGTTTGGAGCCAGCACTGTGTACACAGGCACAATGCCTTTTTGTATTCACTTTTCCCTCGCAGAGAGTCTGCCCATTACAGACTGATAAAGGGAACAGCCACACAACTTGTGTGATTTCCTTCTTCCCAGCTGGGAAAGGCCAAAGTCTCTGGGGCTAACTGGATGCTGCTTTGGACCTTGTGTAGCCAGTGAAAAGTAGATTTAAAATGCTACCACATCGGATTGCTAGAATTTTTCACAGATATAAATGAGAGCAATGAAGAATCTATCAACAGAGCTTTTTTTGTGCATCCCCCCCTTCCTGTAGTATCTGAGCAGCACACCCAGTAAGATGGGGCAGTGCTGGGACTCCCATGGGGACCCAAGACACAGACAGGCTAACTAATTTGCCCAAGGTCAAGCAGGAAGGTCTGTGGCAGAGCAGGGAACTGATCTGTCTCTCAAACCCGAGGCTAGTGCTCTAACCAGTGGTCCATCTTTCCCTCATACTCTACTTAGGTTCTCAATCCCAAATCTCACTTTTGTTTTCAAAAACTGATAAGAAAAGCCACCAACCTTGGAAGCTATCCATCTTTATCTAACTTATCAGAGGAGCAAGAGGGGCCTTAACAAGTATAAGAAACTTCACAGAGAGAAAATAATAGATACAAAAGGGCTAGTTAGCACAGCTGATTGCAAGAGGCATTACAAGAACCTGATGCCTGGATGTTAAAGTCACCCACTCTGAATAAGAGATAAGGTGCAAAATTTTAACAGTGAGGGTGATTTCCCAGGGGCACCAAACTGCCATGGAGAAATGGTGTTTCTTCTTCGAGTGCTGCTTGGATGCCTTCAGTTTTTAGGTGTCTATGTGCCGCAGCACATGATTGGTTGGAAGCATTTTTGCCCTAGCTTGTCAGAGCAGGGTTGGCAGCCATTGCCCCCTCTGGCCACTCCCATGGCTGTATATACGGCCCCGACCCTGCTACTCCCCATTTCCTTTTTTCATCCTCACCGAAGGTTTCAGAACAGCCCTGCGCTTGTGATCGCAAGTGCCTGTCATTACTTTCTTGTATTAACCACCCGTTTAAGCTAAAGGACCTCTTTGTGGATATTATTCCACTGAGAACAGTTGGTTACTTACCAGTAAGCTAGTTGCTGGTACCTGGTTACAGATCGGTGTCGGGTTGGACACTAGTGTGGATCTGGATGCCGGTGCCGGTGTTGGTGCCGGGCTGGTTGACGGTACCGGGCTTGTCAGTACCGGACCTGGTTGTGCCGGGCTTGATGTCGGTACCGGGCTTGGCGTTGGTACCATGAGGGGCAGTACCATGTCCTGTGGTACCAATGAAGATGGTGCCACTTTGGCCTTCTTCTTCTTCTTCTGCACCAGAGCTGGGTTATGGCGCCTTTGATGGGCTATCAGGGCTGCCTGTGCCGGTACCTTTCTTGGTACAGCTGAGAGGCTACCCAGTGACTGATGAGCTCGGTGCTGGAGCTGTACCATTGGGGGCTGAGGTTTCGAGCCTGGTACCAACGATTGGTAGCAGGGTTCCTGAGCCAATCGGGGGTCCGGAGGAGCACTTGTGGCTTGGCTGGCTTCGGGGGTGGTAGCCCCACTCCCCGAGATCAAGAGAAGGCGGCGGTCCCTTTCTAAGCGGGTCCTCCGCTTGAAGGACAGGCAAATGGAGCATTCCACCATGAGGTGGGACTCACCCAGGCAAGCGAGGCATTTCTCATGTGGGTCATCCATCGGAAAAGCCTTGCAGCACCCCAAGCACGGCTTGAAACCAGGCATCTTGAATTTGGCACAAAAGACAGGCACTTGCGTTTTGCAAGTTTACGCTGATCCGAAACTGACACTGATGGCGGAAAAAGGAACTGGAAGGGTCAGAACCAGGACTGCCTTCAGCACCAGCACTGGTGTCGCGTGCCAGATTGGCACCAGAGCCATCTCAGCGCCACTCCCCTGTGAAGTAGAAGACATAATGGGCACTGACCTTGGTGCAGAAGTGCTCTCGCTGGTCCACCTTGCCTCAGCTGAGCTACTCTCGGTTCCTACCACCCCGGAGGCCTTCGAGGTGGCAAAAGCCCTTTGCCTACACCCGTGCCGCCGAAGCCTTTTAAACAGAGAGGAAACCCTTCCTTCCTCTCGGGGAAACGGATCCCTTGCGAGCGGCACCACTCTCCAATGCCCAGCACGGCACCGAGCTCCCCTGCACCAAGGGAAGAAGCCGCGCCGAAGGCCCCGGGTGGTACCGTTCCAGGCCAGAAGCACAGGAGGCAGCGCTCTGTCTCTCCTTGGCACAGCAGTGCCTCTGTTTCTCCAGCGCCATCTATACAGCCCGGTGTCAAACCTCCTGCACCGCAAGAAACTCCCGCTCACCAAGTGTGGAGGAGATCACCAGGTCCAGGAAAGCCCCTTACTGGTACCATCCCCATGAATGGTCAGTGCCCAGAGAAGTCTCTCCTTGGCATTCCCAAGTGCTGAGGTGCCTGTTATAATAAACCCAGATAGGGAGCTAAATCCTAGGCCGGGTTCCTATAGAGAGAACATCACGGCCCATTTTGATCTGCTACACAGGATTGCTGCACACACAGGCCTAGAGGCTGAACAAATTGGGGGGGCACAGTACCCCCCTATTCAATCTGGGGGTTTCAATTCCCCTGGATGTAATAGCAGCACCCTTGCACCCTAGTGTGCTGGGACCTGCCAGATCCCGATGGCAATACCCTGCCTCGATTTCCCTGGTGTCGGACGTAGCACCCTATAGGTATCAGGTATTCCTTCCTCTCTTGCAACCCCAACCTGAGCCCACAAAGCCACCCTAAGGAGAGGAGTAGAGCCTTCCCATGCCATAGTTTAGAGAGGCCAGGCAGTTGGACATCTTGGGTAGGAAGGCGTAGTCAGTCTCAGCCTTCCAACTGTGTATAGCAAACCACCAAGCACTGGAGGCTAAATATACTGCTGACATCTGGGATTCCCTAAAGAGATTTTCGGACCTCCTCCCCCAAAATCAGAAGGAAGAATTTGAGTCCCTTCTTGAGGAAGTCTCCCTGGCATTGCATGACGGATGCCTAGCACCTTGGGATGCCACGGACTCAGCAAGCTGAGGAATCACCATGGCCGTTGTTATGAGGCGCATGGGATGGCTTAACAAAATTGGCCTATCTCAGTCTACTCAGCAGGCCATACAGGACCTTCCATTTGAAGAATAGTCCTTGTTTGCGGAGAGCTCGGACGCACTCCTAAGCGGTGCTAGGGACCCCAGGTCGGATCTCCGGTCCCTGGGAATGCTTTCTTCATCTTAGGGAGCACGAGCTACCCTGATCAACTGAGCAGGGATAGGACCCACTTGTGGCTGCAAGATAGCACGTACACAAGGCTTCCCACCTTAGTCCAGTGGATTATCTCTTTGAGTGTATCACACCTTCCTTGTAGAGAGCCTGCCAAAAATCATCACAGAGCCTCACTCCATCCCTAGAAAGAAATTACCCAGTGTTATCAAGGGGGCCTGCTG
Source organism: Podocnemis expansa (assembly GCA_007922195.1). Taxonomy (NCBI): domain Eukaryota; kingdom Metazoa; phylum Chordata; order Testudines; family Podocnemididae; genus Podocnemis; species Podocnemis expansa. The sequence continues at coordinate 5,077,606 of ML682046.1, forward strand.
ATCAGTAAGAAAGGCTGAACAATCGCCCCGTCCCTCTGCACCCACACACTATAACGGGCCGCTGGACCAGGGACCTCTGTATTCCTATGGGCAAGGGAAGTCTCGTCTCAGCGCTGTATGCCCTATCCCAGGTTTCTTTTTCTCAGCAAACTCTGCAATCTTTTTGGCAGATACAGGCAAATTGCCTCCTCTGCCATCTGCTTTCCACCTCCCTACTGGTGCTCAGGACTGGCCCTCCAAGATCCTTCTTTCATCCCTAGCTCTTCATAGCTATTTGCTTTGCTCCTAAGCTTTCCCTTCTCAAATCCACAGTATGCCGTAGCCTTGCCTGTAAGGTTAGTGAGGGCATGGCGAAGATCCAGCCAAGCTGTGGGTCAGCCCCGTAGAGCTCAATTACAAAGGAAATGAGTTTCTGGTGGAGTCCTACAGCAGCCCAAGGCAGGACCTGCACACTTCTTTTGTAGTTAGTCCAGACTAGGAGATGAAACCACTTGTGAGCTGGTGCTTTTGGAATGAATGCCCTCACCTCTCACTCATAGTTGTCTACCGTACGCTGGGCTATTGAGTGCGATGTTGTTCTCTGGGGGTGGTACAGGTACATTCCCCTGTTTGTTTTCTCCCCTCTCCCTGTGTTGTTTCACTCTGGGCTAGAGACAACCAGGGTCTGAGCTGCCCTCAGATCACCAGGCGACAAGAGACGCACCTCACCAGACATGGAGGGCCTGCAAGCCCTCTGTTCCTAGTGGGTCTACATTGAGTTTCGGGACCTCTTTCTTAACGTCAGGCTGTTTTTCCCTCCTTTCTCTATGGGTCTAGAAGGGTCTTTGCCTAGGTCCATCTATCTTTATAAGACCCCACTTAGTAAGCTACTATCATCCAAATGCTCCAAAGCTTTCACTCCTGGGGCTCCTAAGCTTGAGAGAAGCACCAATGGCTCCTTAACTTATGGGACCTCCGTCATAAGGCACTAGTGAGGGGAATTGCCCCCTCAACCAGTAGCGGTCACGTGTCCCTAACTCTTGACATTTCTCAGGGTGGGACATCTCCAGTTTTTCCTGCTTGTCCCTTCCAAGCTCTCTGGTGCACATCTTCTCAGACGAGGGAGGTTAGTGTCCCCCCTCCCGCCTTTTGGTTGATGTCCAGCTCAGGGGGTTTTGCTGCATCTCTCGTTTCCCCCTTTTTCCTTCCTTCACCTCCTCAGGGTGGCAGGCAGGCTCAGTGAGTAGAGAGTGTGGGCTGTGTGTTTAAGCCTAGAAGTTTGAGTCTCACGTGGGTTGCTCTCATCTGCAGGTCTTTTTATGGCCCCCCTGCTTTGCACTGTCTTTATGTCCCAAGGAACATTATAGTCCCATGGTCAACAATGACGAAGCTTGTTTCTTCCCCTTTTCCCAACCTTGTCTTAGGAGCCTCTTTCTCCCCTGGGAAGGTGGACCTAGGGAAATTACTACTAGTGTAAAGATGCTTTCTGGGACACCTGCATTTCCAGGTGCATGGAGTAGGGTACTACGGCTGCCATTCCATAGTTTTGTTTGCTTCATTGCCTACTCGCTCTTCTTATTGATTGGGGTACCTGTGGGCCTCAGCTTCTTGGGCCAGAGACCTAGAGTGCTAGGTTGCGTCGCTTGCACTGGGCTTTTTCTCCTAAGGGGCAGAAGAATTGGTTGTGTGATGGGTTTACCCTAAAACCCCTCATCATATTTGCCCTTCCTCTCTGAGCCTCTAGCCTCAGGTAGTTAAACCAGCTCTTAGTTCGCAGGTCACGTGCATTCTGCCTTTGCTTAGGGTGATCGAAAAGACAGGATCCCTTCTCCTTCCTGTCTTTTCCCTCCCACATTATCGGGGCCTCTCCTTCGATCCTAGTGCTGTGAACCTCTGTATACTCTGGGTGCCTTTTGTTATTGTCTGCCCCTGTGGACCTGTAGAGAGGATTCCCTCTGAGTTGCTATCTCCAACCCATTTGCTCAACTTGCCCATAGAGGGGTTTGGACTAGATTACTTCTATCCTGCAGGGCGTATCAGGATAATGCTCCCTAACTTGTTTCAGACCGCTGCCTGCTGCTTTCAGGCTCAGGAGTGACCCAATTATACTTGTAGTTAGATCTTCTGCATTTATTTCTTCCCGCACTGAGTTCCCTAGCGGAGGTACTCTACTTACTGCTTAGGATTATGGGGCTACCTTGGAGCTAGTCCTCATGGCCCGTCGTTGTGCCTTTCTTTGTTGCTCCCAGGGTCGGTGAAGTAGTTTTCTACTCACCCTCGATACCAAGTGTGCAGTAGGAGCTGCTGTTGCTTAGGGAGGGCCCATTTTGCCATTCCCACCTACCAGCAACTGGTCACTGTGACCAGTTACTGTGGTTTTAGGCTCCAGTCAGAGTAAGGATCTGTACATCCTGTTCCCTCTGAGGAGCACAGGCCTTCCCCTCCCTATGTAGGTCTTAGTAACAGATGTTTGGAGTATTATTTCATTCGCCTAATTTGATCCTACTTCAAAGCCCCGAGAGTGGGGTTAGAACTTTGTTGCGTGGGGACCAGTAGGATCCTGACATGCTAGGAATTTCCAGGGCAATTCTCATACCCACTCTGCCCAGGAGTGGCCCTCTTCGCCAGTTTATCACTGTCTAGTGTTCTTAGGGTGCAAAGAAGAGTGAATCTATTTCACTTGGGAACAAGGAGTCCCTATCTTTTGATTGCCTTTACGGGGTTTTGGGTTCTGCTGGACCTGCATTCTGTGCTTTGGACCCAACCCATCTCAAGGTTACTTACAGTTCTTGCTAAGGCCCTGTGAGTCTTCTTACGGCAGGGCCTCATGGAGTTACTCTTTCCCCTCTTAGGTAGGTGGCATGCTTACCTCAGGTGACCTCCTACTGGAGCTTCACCTAAGGGGATTGCAGTGCTGAAGGCAGAAAACTCCAACTCCACCCACCGTCCACAGTCACTTAATACTGAATGTATCCAAGCAGCGCTTGAAGAAGAACAGTGGGTTACTTACCAGTAACTGTCCTTCTTTAAGATGGGCTGCTCACATACATTCAGGGCCCCCCCACTGTCCCCGCTATTCAGAATTGGTGACTCTAAGGGGGCTGGGGAGGGTCAAGGTCAGGGCCGTACATATAACCACGGGAGTGGCCAGAGGGGGCATCGGCCACCGACCCTGTTCTGACAGGCTAGGGCAAAAATGCTTCCGACCAATCATGCGCTACGGCATGTAGACACCTAATACTGAATTTATGCGAGCAGCCCATGTTGAAGAAGGACGGTTACTGGTAAGTAACCCACTGATTCTCCACTTCTGGATGTCTTCAGATCAGTGCTGGCTGCACTTGTGGGAGAGATGTTTAGATAAACACAAGTTATCGGCCTCAATCTCTGGGCAAGGTTCTCTGATTTCATGATGATCCCAGTGAGCTATAAAGTGGGTGGTGTTACTGAGGAGCTAGACTGAGACTAGCAAATTGCCCATGCTGGGAAGCTGTATAACTCAAACTCAGATCTAAAAAGCTATAACCCCATTGTACAGTCATGATCACATCTTGGATTGCTGGCGGTCAGACCCCTTCACTGTTTAAAGTTGAAGAATTTGTTGGATCTGTTTAGCACAGGGGATTCCTAATAGAATAAAAAAACTGGAAGGAGCCAAGAGAGGTCATTGGGTTCAGTCTCCTGCACACATGGTAGGACCAAGTTCCCACTTAAACCATCCCTGACAGGTGCTTGTCTAACCCATTCGTAAACACTTCCAGTGGTGGAGGTTCCACAACCTGCCTAGGGAACTTATTCCAGTGGTTCATCACCTTGATAGTTAAGAATTTTTTCCTAATGTCCGACCTAAACTGCCCTTGCTGTAATTTAACCCCATTGCTTCTTGTCTAATCATTGGCAGTTGGGGCTGGCTCTGGGGGTTAAAGTATAATTTGGCAGAGCCCCCTTTGCACCAGTATAGGCTCCTTTACACACCCCAGCTACTAACCCCCAAATGCCTGCCCCCCACCCAATCTATTGCCCCCCCACAGGCCGGCTCCCCCCCCAGGTATTGACCCCACACGCCTACCCGCCACCCCAGCTACAGTCCCCAGTCCTCTGTCTCACCGCTGGTCCCTCCACCCCCTGCCATGCTACACAGTCTTTCCCTGCTGCCCCAGGCTGACCCCCTCCCCCATGCCCTTTCCCTGCTGGGCTGGCCTGCCTGTCCCTGAACCAGGGATTTTCCCAACTTCCCCCCAAACTCCCCCTGAATTTCCCAACACCCACCCCAGTTGTCAGCTAGTAACTGTGTTATACCAAATTAGTGAGCATGCCTTACACCTTCCCTAAATCCCCCAGTTTCAAGTCCGGGGGAGAACACTGCCCTGACACACCCCTCCCGGGCCCTCTTATTGGGCCACCATGCACTGCGGAGCAGCCCCTGGCCTGGGCTAAGGCTCTGGCCTGAGCCTGCTCTGACTGAGGCTCTGAGCATGCTCAGTGAGACCAGGCTTAGGCTGGAGCCTCAGCCTGGACTGGAGCAGCTCCCTGCCTCCTGGACTGGCCAGGAACAGCATTCCAGGGCCTGATATTTTTAGAGGCTCAGCATTGGGGGCCCCTAAAAATAGGAAATGGAGCTTGAATGCTGTGTTCCAGCATCTACTATTTTAAATTGTGGGCCCCGGAATGCAGCATTCTGGCTCTGTTTTCTATTTTTAGGGGCCCTGGAATGCTGAACCCCTAAAAATAGTGGGTCCCAGAATGCCATTCTGGTGTGTTCTGGCCTACTTTAACTCCTGGCTGGCTCAAGGGGTTGTGGCGCCCTGAGCTACCTTTTCCTTTTGTGCCCCCCCATGGCCACTCTGCCCACTGCCCCACTGCCTTTGGTGTGGAGCCAAAAACAGTGGGAAGGCAGGGGGAGACGATGTGCACAGAACCCAGCCCCCACTCTGGGCTGGCTTGCCCCACCACCAGCATGGGGAACAGCTGGCCCAGGGGTGGAGCGAGCCAGCACAGAAGCCAGGTTCTGCTCTCTCACCCGTCCTCTGGGCTGGCTGTTCCTCCTGAGGGGCAGGGAGGGCCAGCCCAGAGGTGGGGCGAGAGAGCAGAGTCCAAACCATAAGCTGGCCCATTCTGTGGGGTCTGGGGCATATCAGCCTGTGCAGGGCCCCCTGCCATGCCCAGAGACTGGCCCCATACTCCCGCCCCTCCTCTAGCTGGGGCGGAGCAGTCCAGTCCGAGGACTGGGCTCTCCTCTCCTGCCCCACCCCTGGGCTGGCCTGCTCCGCCCCTGGGCCAGCTGTTCCCCACCCTGGTGTTACTGCCCCCCTTCCTGGCTGCCTTCGGCTCGACGTTGAAGGCAGCAGGGAGGGGGCGGGGGACAGTGCGGCTGTGGGGGGGCCAGGGGTGCAGGCCCTGCACTGCTCAGCACACAGCAGGACAGTGTGGGGCCCAGTGAACCATGGGGCCTAGGGCAATTGCCCCGCTCGCCCCCCTTAAGGACAGTCCTGGCCACGGGGATGGAGTGGCTGGCTCAGGGGTGGGGCAGGAGCACAGGCTCTGGCTTTCTGGCACCCCGATGCTTCTGTGCCCTGAGTCGGTGCCACAGTGATTCATCGCTAGAGCTGCCCCTGTTGGCAGTTAAGAACACTTTTTCTCCCTCCTCCTCATAACAACTTTTTATGTACTTGAAAACTGTTATCATGTTCCCCCTTGAGCTCCACTTTTCCAGACTAAACAAACCCAGCTCTTTCAATCTTCCCTCGTAAGTCACGTGTTCTAGATCTTAATCATTTGTGTTACTCTTCTCTGGACTTTCTCCAGTTTGTCCTCATCTTTCCTGAAATGAGGTGCCTAGAACTAGACACAATACTATAGCTGAGTCCTAATCAGGGTGGAGTAGAGCAGTATTTCCCAACCAGCGTGCCATGGCACACAGGTGTGCCATCAGGTCTGAACAGGTGTGCCACAAAATTTTTTGAAAAACTACTCAGAGATAGTGTAGTGGCTAACCCCTCTGCTTAACATGCAGAAGGTCCTGGGTTCAGTTCCCAGGGGGTTGGACTTGATGATCTCATGAGGTCCCTTCCAGCCCTATGATTTGATTTGAGATTTGATTTGAGCTCTGGATTGGCTCACTGGAGCATGAATATTCATGAGTTCATTTGGAAACTATAGGGTGGTGTGCCTAGAATCAACTAAAGGTAGCAAGGTATGCCACAGCAGAGAAATTGTTGGGAACCACTGGAGTAGAGCAGAAGAATTTCTTGTGTCTTTCTTACAATACTCCTGTTAATACATCCCAGAATGATATTTGCTTTTTGGCAACAGCGTTACAGTGTTGACATATTTAGCTTGTGGTCCATTATGACACCAAGATCCCTTTCTGCAGTTCTCCTTCCTAGGTAGTCATTGCCTATTTTGTGTGTTTCCAATGGATTGTTGTTTCCTAAGTAGAGTACTTGGCACTTGTCTTTACTGAATTTCATTCTGTTTACCTCAGACCATTTCACCAGTTTGTCCAAATAGGGTTGAAAGCATGTTACCTCTAGCTCCCCAATCTGAGTGCAGATCATTCAGGGACAGAGAACAGCTGCTGTGAAATAACAGTTTAGTGGTAAGGCAAATTGCTAAACAGGTGTCCAGGTCACTCAGCAGCTGTGAAGGTGATAATCATTCGCTGTGCAGGTGGTGATGGAAAAAAAGCCCGGGACTGAATGGGAAATAAGCTCCTCCCGTCACATCTACTGCTGGCTGAGGTGTGCTGCCAAAAAGGAGAGAGGGCACACTTGAATAGTCAAAGCCCATGCACCATCTTTGGTAAACAGAAATTCAGGCTGCAGCATGTTTTTGCTTTTTTTAAACCCCAGCGCCTCTTTCTCATCAATCACCATTTCTGCTTCTCAGTCACTGGCTGCCCCTAGTGCCTAGCAGCCTGTCACAAGACATACCAATTTCATTTTCAAGACTCCGTGCCTTAGTCAATGCTGTTGTGTTTGGATCTCCATCATTGCTGCAAGATCTTTTTAAGTTCCCACTCCTTTCACTCTCTGGTTTGATTGAATTTATTTTTAATAATAATGAAAATATTTCCATTCGTTGTGGCCCTTGTAAAACCCCAAACATCTCAAATGTGGGACCCCTGCTTGCTATTATTAATATCAATATTAATATGAATAGTCTGAATATTATTAGTAATAAAATATTAATTACTCTTCATGTTCTTGGGTGGGCTATGTAGGGATAGTCCCTTGTTTAAAGATGGGAAAACAGAAGGACAGAGAGGTTAAATGATTCTTCCAAAGTCACAGAATTAGTATCCCATGCACATTCCTTTGTCCCTAATTTAACTACTACACAGTAGTCCTATGTGACTAGCAAGGATTCCCTCCAGACACTTTTTCTTTTCCATATGCAAGAATTTAACAAGATAAAAATGCAAGTCATTGACTTTAAGGTCAGACGTACGCACGATCTTCTAGTCTGACCTCCTGCACATTGCAAACAGCAGAGGCTCACCCTCACCCTCCTAGAATATACTCATAGCCTTTGGCTGAGTTACTGAGGTCCTCAAATGACAAAGACTTTGAATTATAGTGAATCCACCATTTACTCTAGTCTAAACCAGCAAGTGACTCCTGCTCCTCACTGCCTAGTAAGGTGAAAACCCCCCAGAGCCACTGTCAATCTGACCCAGGGGAAAATTCCTTTCCAATCCCAAATCTGGTGATCAGTTGGATCCTGAGTATGTGGGCAAGGTGCATCAGTCAGAGCCATCTGAGAAAATATTCTCTGTATCAGTTCACAGCTGTTCTCATTGAGTGCCCTATCTCTGGCCATTGGGGTTATTTGCTACTAGCTGATGCAGATATGTCCGCGTCACTGCAGGCAATTCCATGAGACCAGCCCCTCTGCTTTGTGGATGGGACTAACACACCCAAAAAACCTGAATCATTTGCTTCACCATGAACTCTAATTCCATGAACAATTGTAATACCCTTCAGCATAGGAGGGCTCCAGCCGCTGGAGCCCCAGAGAGATGAGGCTGCAAAAGTCCCAGCCACTTATTTAAAAGGAGGGGAATTACCAAACCCAGAGACTAGGCAGACTTGGTGTTGTCTAGCCCCTACGTCTGTCCCTTCTAGGCTGTAGATATATCTTCACTTACACTAATACCTCTTAGAAAGCAGACGGTCCCAGGGCAGCCCTGAATAGCCATGAGAAAGATTCTTGTGAATATGGGAAAAAGAAAATGATCTTTAAGACCGAAAATGTCTCACTTCTAGTACAGAAAGACAGGGCAGCTTGGCAGGAACAAGGTTTTAATGCACTTTGGCTGATGATGCTGAACTTACTTCTCAATTATTGTAATTGATTTAAAGTTTTTGCACCAACGTAATGTGGGATAGGGGTGGGAGGATCATTCAGCATTTATTCTGGTGATGACAGCTGAAATGGTCTCAATTCCCAGCAAGTTCAGAGCTTAAATTGTGGTGGACCAGTTTTCTGTGATGTGTACCTGGGGAATCTGGTCCTTTAGGGCTTGTGTAGCCAGAGAGCAAAAAGCCCTGGCCCAGGGTGTTGGGAATTAGCTGATCCAGCTAAGCAGCAGTTTAATGATTGGCTTTGAGCTCTAGCTGGAAGACACAAATGGGGCAAAGCCAGCTGCCAGCAGAAGGCTTCCCTGGCTGCCTCAAAAGGTCATAATAGCACGGTGCGGAGGCCCCGGAGTGGGATGGAGGGTGTGGGGCTCTGTGAATCTTGAGCAACTAGGAAGCAGGAAAGCAGCCCCCTGTCCTCCGAGGCTGGGCTTCTTATTTTTCTCTCTTGCTTGTGATCATGTAGCAAGAGACTAAAAAAGCCTGTGTAGAAGGATAAAACAAACAAGGAGTCCTGTGGCACTTAAAGACTAACAAATTTATTTATTGCATGCACTTTCACTGGGGAAGATCCCACTTCATCAGACACTTTGAAGGTGGGGGAGCTTACAGAATGGGAGGAAGTAAATGTGTAGAAGGATGAAATCAAGATAGCTGGTTGTTTGGTCCTTTGGTGAAGGTTAAGAAATCTTTATCAGTAGGAGTCAGTTAGTGGACCTAGCAAAGATCTTTCTTCGTTGAGCGCTGCTCAGATACATTCAGTAATAGGTGCATGTGCCTCAGCGCACAATTGGTGGGAAACCTTTTTAGCCCTAGCCTGTCAAAACAGGGCTGGTGGCCAACGCCCCCCAGGCCACCCCGCGGCTATATATATGGCTGCAGCCCTGCTCTTCCTCAATTCTGTTTGTCTGGCCTCAGCAACGGTATTGGAACAGCCCGCTTCTTGCGATCGCTCAGTCGGCCTGTCATTTGCCTTGTGTATGAGCCACTCACTTGATTGGGAGAACCTCTTAATGGATGTTGTTCCCCTGGAAATCGATCCCATACAGCACTTGGCTACGGAGCAGGAACAACGCTCCTTCCTGCCGCCTACCATGCTGGGGTCGAAACCTTGTGCTACCTGTGGCAAGGCCTTCCCATGAGATGATCCCCACGAAACATGCCTCCAGTGCCTCGGCAAGGCCCATCTGGTCACCGAATGCTCTATCTGTTGCTCCTGTAAACCTAGGACCATAAAAGACAGAGAGCAAAGGTGCCATACGTTGGCCTCGGAGCAAGTGCGGCAGCCTATCCCCGAAGTTTTGGGGCTACATGCAGCACTGAATGCCAGTTTGGCACCAGAACTGTCCCAGCGCCTCTCTCCTGGAGAGCAAAAGACATGCTCAGTACCATCCTTGGTACCTGTCCAGAGAAAAGAAAGGGATGTGAGGTGGAGGTCCCTCAGATATTGAGAGAAAAGGACCACTGGCAGATAAGTTGGTAAAAACTGACTCTATTAGCAATGATAAAATAATTTAGCTGCAATAAATGGTGTATACAAGTTTGCAGGCAGCAGATTAACAAGACATAGGGTCATGGGAAGCCCTTTTCCTGAATTCGATGTACTGCTCTAAGGCAGAATACAAACAAGCAAATGCTTAAGGCAAGCAAAATCATGGCAGTGACTGCTCCTCCCCTTAGTCCTACAGTTAACCCCTTAATTAAGGCTGACTCAGGATCTAGGCTGTTATTTATTGCTATAGTAAGAGGTGTTACAAGTAATTAGGAAGTCCAGGGAGGGGGGATTGTTTATACAGGACCAGCAAGGTTTCTGGGGTTTGAGTAAATACTCACAACCGAACAACAACAGAGCTGAGCCCGGAGACCAACATCAGGGTTTTCATCGTAGGAAGGGGGTCCAGAACCTTGGGGGAGCGCCAAGCGACTCAGGCCAGCTGACAGGTTTGCTGCTTCCTAGCAGATCTCTACCTGATGACAGGCACAAGGGGCTTTTGAGGTTCAGACATGGAAGCACCTGGGTGTAACCAATTAAAAGTTTTGTGCCCTTTTTTGGTGGGGAGCAAAGCCCTGGCTTTGCAGGTGTCACTTTGGGCATACGTTGCTTTACCTGCTTGGCTGAGCTGAACTGTAGTTTCATGCCTGCTGAGAACAGCATGTGCCACCTTCGTTATTCCTTCTATTCAGTACTTGGGAGGCCTTCGAAACCATTCCTCCCTTCCCTCCTTTTGTATGTTCCATGGGGAAAGTTTATGGCCTCGATCCACTCAGGACCTTTTATCCATCTACCTCCCACCTAGCGTAGGGAGGCAGTCGGTTGCGGAGGTGATATACCTTACAGGTGGGCACTGCTTCACATTGTGCTTCCCCCCCCTGCTGGTTCCTCCTACATCCCGACCATGGGAAATTCTCTTCCTGTTGGCATTTCAAAAGTGTTGGTTTGGCCCCTCAGCACAGTGGGCTCCTACAAACTTCCCCTGGCCCCACGTTCTCCCCATCCCTTCAGCCACCAGTGGCCACACCTTTGTGGGTCTCTGAGGGGACATCCAGTACCTCGGTTGCAGTGTTGGCATTTTCCCACCAGATAAACTGTTCTTGCCAGGTGGTTATTTGATTGCTCCCACACAACTCCGTACCCCCTTTTCTCCTTAGTTGGGTCAGTAGGGGGTCTTCTCTCCCCCTTTTTATTGATTCCTGGTATAGGTCAGTAGGCCAGCAACTCTGGACTCCACCTTAGCCTTCCTATCAAGCCAGCTAAGGCACACATCATGAGCCTAAGATCAAGGGACACACCGGTCACCTTGTTTTGCCAGGTGCTTTAACACCGGTCTCTTATGTCCTTCATTTGGTGGCGCCCAACCAATTTGAGATGTTGCTGCCATATCTCTTTCAACAATAAGGTGACTGTAGGCCTCCCTTTGCTCTGTGCGTCATAGGCAGGGTACACTTGAGGGCTATAGCCCTTGGTCCTTCCCCACTTAGGCCAGGCCATTTTCATCCTGCTGGCTCCTCCAGGCCTGGGGTTTGACTGTTTCAGAGGCAGCCACGCTGAAGGCAGGAAAACAGCCCAACTCCGCCCGCCATCCTTTGGTACGGCTAGCAGTCACCTATTACTGAATGTATCTGAGCAGTGGTCAAAGAAGGACGGTGGGTTACTTACCGGTAACCGTCCTTCTTCAAGATGGGCTGCTCAGATTCATTCAGAACCTTCCCACCACCCCCACAACTTGGAGTTGGTGACTTTTAGGGACATCTTGGAGGGGCACCTCTTGTGCTCCCCCCTCCCAGCTAGAGGAGCTAGTGCTCCCCCTCATGGCCAGTGGATCTGGGTCATTCGCTGTGACCTCGGGGCTGGTGGATCTCATTGTCTCCAGGTGGCCAGAAGAGCTTTCATCCTCCACCCTGGCCTCAGAGGAGTTCTGTGCCCCTGCTGACTGGGAACAGCTGCTACCCCTATTTCCCCCCACCTTACGCATGCTCCTGTCTGTGAAGGCACAAGATGGGAAAGCTGGTAGCTAAGGAAAGTCATTCTGGGCTCTGTAATGCTATTTGTGGAGGAAAGGACTTGTACCAGCGATGTGGTCATCAGTGTAACCATTCTGGCCTTGTGTGGTCTATATAGAGTTTTCCATCCTATGGGGCTGTTGCGCTAGTTTGCGATTTGTTTTCATTCCAAGCCAGGATGCAAAATCAAAATATCAGTTTTGGTTTTTCTGTGTTTCATTTGTTTTGCTTCTGCAGCATGGAAAGTTCCCCAACATTTTGATTCAGAAATGTTCAAATATTTCATCTTGACAGTTCAAGAGTGAATAGAAGCTTCCTGAGCTGCTACAGTGCCTTCTGGGAGTTGTAATTCATGTGCCTTGTGCTCCCATTTTTTTCTCTGCACCAAACTCTTTGGCTGGACTACTTCTCCCATGATGCACTGTGGCCAAGGACCTCTCATGAAGCAGTGCATTACGGAAGATATAGTCTGGTCAGAGCCCAGCCCATGGAAGAGAATGATGGGATATGAACACTGAAATTACAGCTCCCATGAGACAGTGTGGTTGTTTAGAGCAGTGGTTCTCAAACTTTTGCCGGTTGTGACACACTTGGCAGTGCACGTGACTCTACAGGGCACAGCAGTCTGCCCACCTACCTCTAGGCTGAATTAAACCCCATCCCCACCTTCCAGCTCTCCCACTTACCATTGTGTGGTGACGCAGTAATGTGTCCTGACACAATGGGCTGAGACCCACTGGGTTAGAGGACACAGAGTAAAGTGAAACAGACCTTAAATTAAACATTTGGATTTGAGCCAACCTGACGTGAAATATTATGGTTAGATTTTCCCAGTGGAAATTCCCTGCCAACTTGTATGCCAAGACCTTCAACACGATGGCACAGCACTCTGTCATTTGAGCCAGAGGAATTATTTGATTAACTGGGAGCAAAAGTAGGTGGCTGTTATTGGAGCAGCCTTGAGACAGAGATACCATGTAAACTTCGTCTATGTATTACACCACTTCCATAAGTTTCTTTTCAATTATTTTTACCAGACTGGTGATCGGGGTAAAGATAACAGGGAACTTTCCAAAAGCTGGCTGTCACCAATTCCTTGTTCTGCCTCTGTGAATCTTCCCTATATAGATTAGTGAAAGATATTCTTAGATTGGCATGTCCCACCTACTTCACCTTTAAATGTTCTCTATGTGAGAGAGAGATCCAAAGAGACCAACTACATAAAATGAGTTTTGCCTTTGATCAAAATCAAGCCCTTAAATTGGTGCAAAAGATGGAGAGGGGTATGAAGAAACACTGGCTCACCTGTGAAGGAATTAGACATGTAACATCCTATAACCAAACCAATGGTCTGTTTAATACAGTGGTTGGCAGCCCCTGGCACAAGTGCCAAAGCTGTCACGTGCACCTATTCACAGTGGCACATGGGGCTTCTGGCCCTGCGGTGCTGTGGCTGCCCCCTCCTGCTGGCCTTGCCCCCAGTGGGACCTGGGGCTTCAAGAGCTGTTTACGTGCCACGGCTCCTGGCACTTGCTGGCCCTGCCACTGGCACCTGCTGGGCAGGTGGGGTGGGCAGGGCTGGCACTGGGACCAGCAAAGTTGCTGACCCCTGGTCTGGTACAGTCAGTGTTCCCTCTAATTCTTCATAGGCTGTGTGCGCAAACATTTTTTTGTGCAAATTTTCAGAACTAGTGTCCAAATTTGTGCATACTCCAGATACTGTGGTCAAACTCATGAGCGCAATGAAGCAAGTGTGTATGATGCAAATAATATTTAAATTTTATTTTGATAATGGTGATGGAAATTTTTTTATAAATTACAAAACCTTATTTGAAACATGCTACTTGAAACCGCCTTCTCAAAATAGCATAAAAACATTAGTGGTGTTGAATTTTTTGTGCATGCTTTATTTTGTTGCGTGCGCGGGTTTCATGACCTGCATGCGTCTGCACACGCACACAGCTTAAAGGGAACATAGGCCAAGACTACTGCTGCCTGATGTCTCAGTGGAAGGTGTCTGACCAGCTGTGCGATGCAGTTTGAAATAGAACAGGGGTCTCAAACTCAAATCACCATGAGGGCTGCAACAGGATTAGTACGTTAGCCTGAGGGCTGCTCCACTGAAACCTTTTCATACAACAATATTGCAAATATCGGTAATGCTAGTGTCCTTGTGGGCTGCAGGAAATAGCTTTAGGGGCTGCATGTAGCCCATGGGCTGCGTGTTTGAGACCCCCTGATCTAGAAATACCTAATTGGGGAATGAATGTTGGCTAGTGGGCTCCTCAGCCTGACAAGCAAAATTCTGACAAGATCCAAAGGCTAGAACTTGAAGTGAGACAAATTCAGACTGGAAATAAGACATACATTTTTTAACAGGGTGGGTAATTAACCAAAGGAGCCATCTGCCAAGGGCTGGACTGGGTGCTTCATCACTGCTAAGTCTTAAATTCAGGTTGGATGTTCTTCTAAAAACCGTGGTCTGGTTCAGATGGAACTAACCACAGAAAATTTGCTGGTCTATGTTATACGGGAGGTTAGGCTAGATGATCACAATGGTTTCTTCTAGTCTTGGACTCTATGCTCAAAAGGATGAAGTGAAGAAATTAAAAACTAAAGGCCTGGTGGGAAACTAAGGCCCAGTGTGTCTAAATAAGTCCAGGCTTTTGCCAGAGAATGCAGAAGATGGGCTCAGTTGTTGAGCTGGCAAAGCAGCCTTCCCTTCTCCACACCCATCTGGCTGTGTCCAAGTCCCAAACATGCCCTGGCAAAACAGTGGTGCAAGTACTGTGACGAGTTGAGAATTACTTGAGGGCTGATGCTTCTGCCAAGTTTTAAGACCAAACTTGCCAGTCACTTTTTAAAAGAATTTCCACTGTGCTACTGTAGATCTCTTGGGAAGGTTTCAGTTCTCAGGGCAAGGAGTGGCACAAAAGTGGAATAAGAGGCCTAATAGGAGCCGTGTGTCAGATCTTCAGCCCCTGTAAACCAGTGTTGCTCCAGTGGAACAGTGATTTTTAACCTAGCTGAGGAATTGACCCTTCGGTGTGGCTCAGAGCTCACAAAATGCCTTTTAATTTATGACATGCAAGAAAAACAAAGTTTGACAGGGGCAGCCGTGTAAGTCTAGTTCCATAAAACAAACAAGGAGTCCTGTGGCATTTTTAAAGACTAACAAACTTATTTTGTTGCATGAGCTTTCATGGGAGAAAATCCCACTTTGTCAGATGGTTTGAAGGTGGGCGAATGGACAGAATGAGAAGAAATAAATGCAGGGAAGTGTAAGTCATGGGATCAGGTCAGATGGTAACAGCAAATCAAAGCAGTAGTAAAGAATCAAATACTGGGGAACAGCATACAGAGAGAGATGAGGTCAAATTACCTGTTGTAATAAGAAAAGAACCCGAGATTCCTATTTAACCCTAAGGCAATGGTGTCAAATCTGCACACGAATTTCAGTTCTGTGGTTTCACTCTGAAGCTTTGATTTGTCATTCAGTTGTCTGATCACAGCTATTAACAAATCATCATTGAGGTGATCAGCAAGATTGAAATACTGGCCCACTAGTTTTAGACTGAGGTGATTTCTGATGTCAGATTTGTGCCCATTTATTCTTTTGCACGGAGACTGTCCTGTTCACAGTTTTATGTCATCATGCGCTAGTTTCAAACACATTCTGTCTAAATAATTTAGCAGGGGAAATGATAAAGACTGCGAAAGCAATTGTTAATTGTTAACATAAACATGCATCTCTTTCCATTCTTTAGCATGTGCAGGCCCCAGCCAGTTCTGTCAGTCTTGGGTACCTGGATGGGCTTCATCAGTCTATCATCCGAGAATCTTTGACACTCAGCCGTAACACTTCTGTAACAAGCACCATAACCATTAAACCACCGTCCTGGTAGGGGCTCCATTCTGTTCTGTGCTGTACTGACATGTATTAGAGCAGGGGTCTCAAACTCAACTCACCATGAGGGCCACATGAGGACAAGTTGAGGGGCGCATGAGGACTAGTACATTAGCCCGAGGGCTGCACCACTGAAACCTTTTCATACAATGATATTGCAAATATTGGTAACAATAGTGTTGTTGCGGGCCACAGAAAATAGTTTTAGGGGCTGCATGTGGCTCATGGGCTGTGTGTTTGAGACCCCTGTATTAGAGGATGGCAAACTACTCCCAGAAATTTACCATCTTAATTTCTTATAAGGATCGTGGTAGAAATGAGCCTTTGGGCGGGACTGAAAGGGTAAGGTAGTGGCTTTATGGACCACAAAGGCCATCCCATGTGTAAGGGATGGATTTAATCGATCTTCAGGAATCTGCACAGCATTATTTGCCATTGTATGGGTTTTCAGTGTGCTGTCTAGCTTAGTGGCTCCCAACCTTTTCAGTAACATGGCACACTTCAATGAAGCAAACAATTTCATGACACACCCGCTTTTTTCAGCTGAATTGATTGCTCATAAGTGTCGCATTTGCATACATTTAATAGAGGGGTTTGCAACATAATGCATACAACAAACTAAAGAAGGATCAAATGTATTACTGTTTCAAAATCCACCAGAAAAAAAATACACATCATCTCAATTTTGCCCTTTGGCCACCTGCGCTTAGAAGGTTCACCTTCTAGGATCAAAAGACCAATACCTCGCTTTTAGTTTGATGACTAATTTTCATGAGTTTTATGAGTTGTCATTTTGGTTGGATAGAATATTGTATAAGACGAAACAATATTTGTTTTACATTGATGTTTATTACCTTTCAACAGAATTTCACAGCACCCTTGGACAATTCTCACAGCACAAGTGTGCTCCTGTCCACGCCATGGCACACTGGTTGAAAACCACTGGTCTAGCTTACATGTTTGGTGTTTCTTTGGGAAACACTTATATCTCAATGTCATGAAGGTTCTCCTGGTAGCCTACATTTTCTTTCTCAGCTTCATCCAGTTGCTACTGGTTGCAACTTCTTGTCTCACCTGAAGGAATTCCTCTCTTTTCTTCAGCTACTTGAAGTCTGTTGTTTTGTGCTTCTGAACTTTGTCAAGCTATTTGGATTGAGCTCTTTCTATTGCATCCCTTAGGCAAATCCCTCAAGTGCCTTGATAATTCTACACTGTCCGTCTCTAAACTCAGTTATTGGGCAGGAGCATGATCTTTCTCTGTAGTAAAATCAAAGCTTTCAGGGTTGGCACCAGAATTTGTAGTTACGAAGATTAATGTCTGTTTACATGGTAAAATTGATCGGAATGGTTACTGCGGACTAAAATGTTCCACAATCTTTATTCCACAATAATTCCTTCTGTGGACGCTCTTACTGTGTAACGTGTGTGCCTTTTTCTGATTTAGTTTAATCCTCTTCCATACCCCTGAAACCCTTCTACCCATTTCCATTGACTATCAGTGGGCCATCGACTTTCATGGGAACTTTGAGTGAGTTTCAAGGCTTTCAAGACCATTATTAATGGTAATAAAATTACCCCTGTTGTTATCTTCACTTGTGTAACTGCCAGTAGTAAGCCTCTTTGCTTTATTACCCGGTGAAGATCTATGAATTGATGACGTGGGTGATGCATAGAGCTGAGAGAGAGAAAATGTGTCATCCTGTGGAAAGTGATTGGAAATGGCGATTGAGGTCTATTCCACACACACACACAGATTGATACTGATGCTAATATTACTTGAGACTTTCTCCTGGTATACACTGGAACCAATTTATAAACCTCACCAGCAGGAGAAAACCAGAGACAACCTTACAGCTGAGTGTCCTCCTTCTTCCCCGGGAACTGTATTTCGAATGCAAAAGTCTGAAGTCATCTTTTGTGCTAGGTGTGCAGCTAGTCATACTTAAAAGTGTAACCACAGCCTTGTGCAATAGCTCTCTTGCTAGTGCATTATACACATCAGCTCACATTAGCTTCTCCTGTAATCAGATCCTACTTGCTGAGTGAGTCAGAAAATTAACTTTAACACCGAAAAGTCAGTGCAAGCAAAGCCATCCATAAGGGGAACAGAAACTGCTTTTGGGGTAAAGGGATGAAGACGCAGCCTGGGAACAACAGCAACTAAAAGCCAGGGTGGCGTGGAGACTGTTTGATGGAGATTGCATAATCTTTCCCTGGTACTGTAAACTGGCTGTGAGCCAGCACATATCCATGCCAGATTCACCCTTCCACTGCTGTCGTTGGGAGCATGACGCTAGTCACAGGGTATGTGAGTTCCATGGAGACACTTCCTGGAAATGGTTTTTGTGTCCTTGGGCTTCTACTCCATCTCGCTGCACCAGCTCGGCAATGTCAGTTGTGTGGGGAGGTCTCAGCAGAGCTCACTGCTTTGGCTTTCTGCAAAGCCAATGTGTAACAGGATGCATTCCCCCACACCCTCGGGATATAATCTGTGTAACTTTCCTGTTCACTTCTGGCAGTGTAATTGGGTGGTTTAATGCTTAATATGCCATGCAAGGAAATGCCTGCTTCCATTGTTCCTTGGTGGTCACTTCCTTTAGCTTTTTCAACTGCAAGAGAGATTATTTCTCACCAGGGTCATCCCTAGAGGGGTGCGGGGCCCAGGGCCAATTGGGCTGCCCAGAGTCCGGACCCATGCTATCACCCCTCCCCTGGATCTGCCACTTGGCCCCTGGGGGCAGGACAGGCCAGCCCAGAGCAGAGGCCAGGTTCCAGACTCCTGTCCTGGCCCTCCTGCCTTGGCTCCTTGCTGAAGGCAATGGGGCAGGGGTGGATGACAGTGTGGCTGTGGGGGCGGCAGTGGTGTGGGCCACAGAACCACAGTGCTGGGGACAATAGCCCCTCTTGCCCCCCTCAAGAACGGCTCTGATTCTTGCTGCTTTAACTTCAAAGCACACCTGTGAACCTCTTCCTCATCTTCCCTCCTTGCTGATGCTATTTTAAACTTCAGTTTTGCTTCCTTCTTTAGAAATTCACATCTTTCTTCTTCCCTCTTTGCTTGCCACTGAGCAATCTCTAATTCTCTCTCTGCCTCACTTGCAAACATCTCCATGTGGGCGAGGCCCAGGGCCAACTGGCCTGTGGCTCCCCTGCCAACAGTGGGAGGTGGGGCTGGGGCTGCCCTGGGCCAGCTGGTCCACCCCTGGGGGCAGGCTGGTGCATGATTGCTCCACTCGGGCTGGGCTTGATGGCATGTTGTACACCCTATACTGTGACCTTCCAGAGCTGGTGGCCCTCAAGGGCCACAATGGAAGCTGCACCATGTGCCAGCCAGTCTCGTGGGGCCCATTGAAGCACAGGACCAAGAGCAGTAGCCGTGGCTGCCCCTCTATGGATGACCCTGTGTGATGTTTCTCCCCCACTATCTGGTCTGATGTGCCACTTTGCCTCCTTGATTCCTCACTCCTGGCCCCCGACTTACCCGCCCCCCTTTGATAAGTGCACCTCCACTCCTGGATCAGTCCACACCGGCCTCCTGCATGTAATTAATCCCAGGCAGTGGATGTGCACTCTCTTACCATTCAGGGAATGGTCCCACCCAGCAAAAACACCCAGTCCCCAGGTGTCACACCAGGAACTTTCAATTGGGACTCTTCCCAGATCACTGCAGGTTCATATACACCAGTCTGTCAGTTTAACAAAGAAACTGATATACAAACAGTTTTGCCCCGAGTTAGGCTCATTCATCTTCTCTCTAAAATCTACACAGTTTTAGACAAAACAATCACTAGTTTATTGATTAAAACAGGATTTTAAGTCAGTATCAAGCAAATCAATGCACAATCAAATTGATCAAATGCACAGGCATTAACCGCTACCAAAGAAAAAGCACCATGCATTCTAAGCTAAATTTCACTGTTGTAGCCCATTTCAATCTTACTCATGGCTGACTGATGATGGTTTCACAGCCAGTCTCTGCCCTTTCCTGGGCAAGACATGGGTCTTGCTTATAGATAGCGCTGTTTCAAGATGGAGTTTCTCTGGAGTGATGCCCCTAAGAGTTCCAAGTACTTCCTTTGCAACCCCCCTTTTCCTGGATTATTGTCATTCTTCTTCCCACCTGAGTCAGAGAGCTTAATTTGCATAGTCTTTGTTATGCACTGCTTCACAGCCTGCTGGAAGAAAGGCAGGCCTGCTCATCTGTCCCCAGCTGAGCTACTTGACATACATGTGGAGATGTTTCACATATATAGGCATTACCATAACAATAGCATAGAGTATGTCATGAGCATTCAAAAAGATTGTGCATGGCATATTTTGCATTACACCTTACAATTTTATTGCTGAGTGAACAGGGAAATGACACAGATCATACTGTAGGGTTGCATCTCTTGACAACATAGTTAATCTCCCACTGACTCACTTTTGCTCTGCTTCTATCAGAGTATGATTTTTTTCCCTCTCACCCTTAGTACATTCTCCTTAGATCAGGGGTCTCAAACACGTGTCCAGCAGGCTGCATGCAGTCCCTACAGTTATCTGCTGTGGCCCACAATGACACTATTGCTATCAATATTTGCAATATTGTTGTATGAAAAGGTTTCAGTGGTGCGGCCCTCAGACTAACGTAATAGTCCTCGTGCAGCCCTCGTGCTGATTTGAGTCTGAGACCCCAGCCTTAGATGATGTGATGGGAGAGAGCACTCTCATCAACATAATTAAATCATCCCCCCACCAATGAGTGGCGTTAGCTCTGTCCATGCTGCCATGTTGGTCAATGAAATGTATGGCAGTCGAGGGTGTGGTTTTTTTTTTTACATCCCTGACTGACAAAAGTTTTACAGGCAAAAGTGCTAGCATGGCTGTAATCATATTTTCAGGATTCCTTTCACATCCCCTCCAGCCTTCCCCACTCCTGAGTCAGCTCCAAACCAGAAAATCATAGAACCATAGGGTTGGAAGGGACCTCATGAGGTCATCTAGTCCAACCCCCTGCTAAAAGCAGGACCACTGTCACTAAATCATCCCAGCCAGGGTATCATCTAACTGGACCTTAAATATATCCAAAGATGGAGATTCACCACCTCCCTAGCTAACCCATTCCAATGCTTCACCACTTGCCTAGTGAGAAAGCTTTTTCTAATATCCAACTTCGACCTCCCCAGCTTTAACTTGAAACCATTGCTCCTTGGTCTGTCCTCTGTTACTACTCAGAACAGCCTAGCTCCCTCCTCTCTGGAGCACCCCTTGAGGGAGCTGAAGATTGCTTTCAAATCCCCCCTCAGTCGTCTCTTCTACAGGCTAAATAAGTCTACTTCCTTCAGTCTTTCCTCATAAGTCATGTGCCCCAGCCTCCTAATTATTTTCATTGCTCTCCGCCAGAGCCATAACTAGCAAAGACGGCACCTGGGGCAAGGAGTCCTGGACGCACACCCTCCCAGGGCTCTATTGGCCTCAGAAGCCGGGAGTTCCCCAGCAAGGACCCTCAGTGGGGGCTTTCCCTGCTGCTGGCAGGGACTTCTGAGGTTCCCCGCCACTCAACAAGCACAGTCAATGCCGGACAGGAAAGTGCCTTGCTCCCACTGCTCAGCAAGAGCAGCCAGCACCAGGTGGGAGGATGCCTTCGCTGGCCATGCTTGTCGGGCAGTGGGGAGAGGCACCCTCCAGCCCGGGGCTGGCCATGCTTGCTGGGAGGCACTGCCAGAGCCGGACGGGAGTTCCCTTCCCCACTGCAGCCAGAGCTGGGTGGGAGTTCCCTTCTCTGGTGCCCCAAGGAATGTGACTTTAAGGCGCATTCCTCTTCAGGGCCAGGAAGAGTCTGGCACCCTTTCAAATTGGTGCCCGGGCCCTTGCCCCTTTTGCCCTGCCGTAGTTACGGACCTGCTCGCCACTGGACTCTTTCTAATTTGTCCATATCCTTTTTGTAGTGGGGAGCCCAAAACTGGACACAGTATTTCAGATGTGCATCACAAATGTTCTCTGTGATTTTATGCCCCGGGATCAGAGCCTCTGATGAGTGACACAGCTCTATTTTTCCACCCTGGAATCTGCTGCCAGCCAGTTATGAAGCAGAGAGAATCGGTGGAACTACACAGCCCCATTTGCCCCTGTTTGAGCACCAAGTCTTTCTTCCCAGGTCCCATATGTAGTACTGGGGCTGTCTCCTAGATGGAAGACTACTGAGCATGTTACAAGGCCCAATGTTCTCAGCTGGCTAATGCAGAAGAATTATTAATACTGGAATGGCAGCAGGGCTCAGAAATGGCTGGTGCACATCTGTACACCATCCTGTCATTTGTCTGAAACTGGTATCTAGTTCTCTAGACACTGATCACCATCAAGGCAAAGCCCAAAGAAAGGTAGTTTCCTGGCAGATTGAGCATCACTCAGCCAGCCTCTAGTTAAGTCCTTTAGACAATCTGTCTGTCTCTGTTACTGTCAATCTTACCATGCCACCAAAACTTTTGCCGACTGCATGATCTTTGGCTGTGCACTGGCTTCTCTTGGTCAATGGTTTCATAATATGTTGGTCTTCTATCCTACTAATTTGCCTACACCAAGAAAGCTGCTGTGGCAGTGCTGATGGGGACAGCTACTGTGTTTGGCTACAAACATCCTCATAGCTGATCTTGTCGCCTCACTTAGTATGGAGCTGCTGGCAAAAACGACAAAGCCTAAGTCTCAACAGGTCTACACTTAAAACACTGCATTGACGCAGCTGTGGTGCTGTGGTGCTCTAAGGTAAACGCTTTATGCCAGTGGTTCCCAACCTTTTCCAGGCTGGGGACCCCTTTTTTAAAAAAAGAAAAACTCTGCAGCCCCCCGGCTACAGTTTTAATGGTGTGGTGCTGCCGCCCCTGGGCACAATGTGGCCCCCCAGAGGCAGAATGTGGCCTCTGCCAGCAGAATGTGGCCCCCGCTGCTCTGGGGGAGCCTCTGCCAGCAGGATCCAGCCCCCACCAGCAGGATGTGGCCCCCGCTGCTCTGGGGGAGCCTCTGCTGGTGGGCCCCTGCCACACCCCCTGAGTCTTCTGTCTCTGCTGGCCCTTTCTCCAACCCTCCCATTCCTCCCTCCTCCTCCCCAGGGCCCCTTCCCCTGGCCGCTTACCTGGCCAGAGCTCCTGTACCTGGCATCCCCCACAGGCTACTCTCCCTGAGCATTCTCTAAGCATGCTCAGGGCACAGGAGTTTTAAAAACTCACAGCCTAGGGGAAGCTCTGTGCCTTCTGGAAGCCTGGGATTTCTGTGGATGCCAGGTTGGGAACCATTGCTCCACGCTGATTGGAAAAGTGGTAGTTCTGTCTGCAGCAGTGGTCAAGTGGGTGTAACCACAATGCTCAGGGGCATGGATTTTTTCACACCTCTAAGCGATGTAGTTACATCAGAGTAATTCTGTACTGTAGACCTGACCTAAATCTCCAACTGTTTGGACCGTAAAGAAAACCTCAAAAATGTGATTTGAGTGTAATCACTATATAGGCCTTTGCAAAAAGCATGGTGCAATAGCTGGGGGAGGCGTGAACTGCCTGGTCACTTCTGCAAGGGGGTAATTCAGTTGTCCCATGAGGATACTGTAACTGTATTCATAGTTGACTGTTTCATTGCTCTTGTCAGAAAGGAGACGGTGGGTCACAGAGCTTCACCATTCACTAATCCCAGGAATACGTAGATACCTATTGGTTGGCTCTACCATGGTCAGGCAGGGATTAGCAATGAAACCTTTAAGTGTTTGCCTTTTTTATACCCTTTAACAAAGAAGCCATGTCACTGCCAATTATTAGACTTCAGCTAAGGCCAGATGAAGCAGTTTTTTTGTAATAAAATGCCTGCTGGATGGAGGACTGTGTTAAGAAAGGAGACTGAATTTGCCCCTTAATCCTTCAGTCCTGTGCTGGTGGACTGGCTGGGTAAGCATGTGTGTTATGTAGTGCACAGGATGTGTGTTTGAGCGGGAGATGGAGTCAGAGAGCTGGCCTGGTCATCTCTTCTTATCTCCTTTGTTCCACAGCAATGAGGCCTGTAACTAGGGTTAACAGATGTCAGGCAAAAGGAGGATATGTCCTCCTTTTTACCTTCATGTTCCCCTTTTTACTTTCACGTCTTCCATCCGGCAGGCATTTTAAAATACATGATTTTGTCTAGCTTTTTACTTAGGGGGGTAAAGTACGCTGGAATGCCATGGAATACCTTATTTTTAGGGGGAAGCGTTCCAGGGCCCACTAAAAACAGAAGACTATTACATTAATACTAAATTTTCTCCGTGTCCCCTCCAATGTCCTCCTTTTCGTACTTCCCTGTCCTCCTTTCCAGACTTTGGTATCTGGTAGCCCTACCTGCAACCCAAGTCACACCTCAGAGGGCTTGTCTACATAGGGAAACTGACTGGCATAGTTACACAAATGACCTGTGGAATAGAGATCCAGAGGGGTGACCATGTTAGTTTAGTTCAAACAAGGGGTCCTGTGAGCTGTGACACTTTTGAAGACTAACAAATTTATTTATTGCTTGAGCATTTGTGGGTGAAATTTTTCACGTGTCTGATGAAGTGGGATTTTACCCACAAAACCTCATGCAGTAAATAAATTTGTTAGTTTTTAAAAGTCTCCCAGGGATCCTGGTTTGTTTGGCTGAACTAGACTAACACGCAGGGGTGGCCAAACTCAGGGAACTTAAGAGCCACATAAGTTGATTATTAAACCTTCGTGAGCCTCACTGAGGCATATAGCCATATACTTTTACTTATTCCAAAATTACTAAGTTTAAAATTCATTGCACACTTTAATTTTATCATAAAAAGAGGACAAATATTGATCCTACTGATGTCAGATTCTAAAAATTACTTAAGGTTACCATGAAAACTAGGCCTACAGTTAAAACGCCGCATTTCCCCACCATCCCCAACCATGTCACGCTTCTCCCTACTGTCCCCAACCCTGCCACCGCTTCCCACCATTTCTGACCATGCTGTCACTTCCTCACTATGCTCCTCTGTGAGCCACACTTTTTCTTTCAAGAGCCACATGTGGCTCATGAGCCACCGTTTGGCCACAACTGCTAACACGACTACCTTTCTGAAGGAAATTCTAGTCACTAGATACCTTCTGGGCAGCAATGGAGGAAACCCAGTCTCAGTTGCAGCAGAGGGTGGGTTTTACTGTAATGACTGCAATGAATTTAGCATAACCAAGGGTTGCAAAGAGCACCATACACCTTCCTTAAGCTGTGCTCACGTTGCTTCTGAGTTCCCGTGGCCTGCATGACTTCTGGCAGGATGGCAGTGGAGCTGCCCTGAAATCACCACCTTCCTTTTCCTTTTTCTTGCCTTGCTGTGTCTTATTTTGTCTCTTTTTCCACTGCAGCAAGGCTGAGTGATCTCCAAATGGGCTCTGACCCGAGTGCTTTGTGACAGATTGTTGTGCAATACGGCTTATGCAATAGGGTTTATTACGTAATGTGTTTTCAGCGCATTATCAAATCCAATGTCAGGTTGATTCTCCACATAGTGGCGGGTGGGGCAAAGGTGAACAGGCAACTCCATGTAAAACTGCCTGGAGCTGCAGAGGGTAGAGTTAAAGAGTCAAAGCTTTGGCTAGTGTAAATCAGTGTAGTTCTGCCATTCACTTCAGCAGAGTCATCCTGGTTGGCAGTAACTGAGGATCTGCCCTCCAGAAGTTCTCAGTGAAAAGCAGCTGAGCCACCTGAGGGAATCCTTATCCAAGAAATGCAGGGCAAGGTGAACACCTTGTATTCTCAGTCCCTGGCCGATGTTAGGAAAACCACCATCGCCGTTGTCACACTCTCATCATGTGCTCAGGTTCAGGTAGTTAATGGATGTGAAGAAGGAAAGAATACAGGGAAATCCTGTGGCTGGTGTTATGCTGGAAGTCAGGCTAGGCTATCACAATGTTTCCTCTTGGCTTTAAAATCTATGAATCGGGAAGGTCAAGAGTGAACAGGCTCAGAGACTGACCCTCGTGTTAGTTGTGGTCTCTAGGTGGGGGAAGCTTTCTCAGTCATGGAAGGTGCCATGTCTTTCTGGGGATCAATCAACTTTAGTCTCCAGGGCCATCAGCCTGTCTGCCGCATTAAATCCCCCAACCAGTTAGAGAAGGAAAGAGGCATTAGTCCTGATTCTCTTCTGTGTCTCAGTGATGTGGGTGTGAATCCAGAATGGTTCCCTTTAAGCTGAGTTACACAGTTGTAAAGCCGAGCGAAGGAAGGGGGCAAATCAGGCCCTTTAGGTGCAGCTTTCCAAGGATAAGGATGGGATCCTGGCGGAAGTGAATCTAGGAAGTGGGGCAAGTTGGAGTGTGTCTGACAGTCCTGGATTGAAGATGTGACCTCTGCAGAAGGGGACTAAAATCCAGTTTATCTTGAAGCGCTCATGCACCTAATAGGCATAATCCGATCTAACAAAGCATGTTAATTATTCATATTGCTGGATGAAGCATTTCATGCGTGAGCCCCACCTTGTCTTTGCTCAAGGAATGAAAACAAACACACCCAGATTGGAGGAGAATTAACAATTGGATTAGAAATAGCCAGCAAATACCAATGCCTACCAAAAATATCCCTGTGGCCCTCAGGCGCAGCAAATGACCTTTGACAGAGCATTCTTCATAGCCGTCAAGCTGATCCGCATGGCTAGTGCTGCCATGTCACCTGGTACATGCCTCTTCTGGGTGAGTGACGGAGGTTACTGGGCAAGGATGAGGTAACACCTTTATCTTGTTACCTGCTCGTTCTCCAGAATCTCAGCCATCATGTGGGGAAATGTGACTGACTGTTGTGGAGGCAAAGGAAACCTTAACAACACGACTGCCACCATCTGCTTCATGTTGCAGAGCCTGAAACAACAGCTCTGAAAGGTGTGAACTGCTCGACTCATCTCCGTAGATGCTATTGTAACCCAAATATTTTATATTGCAGCATCTGATTTTTTTAAAAAAATCCAAATAAAGGATTGAAGCAGTGAGGAGACAGATTTTTTTGTCAGAATACTCTTTTATGAGGTTGTTGGCGTGTCTTATTGCTTTTTCACCATGCTACAGGCAAGAAAGAAACATTCTTTGACCTGAGAGCTATCAAGAAGGAGTGATCTGTTAAGCAGAAGAGAACTTTGTCAAGAGAGAAAAGCGGGGAACACACTGTGTCCTTCAGCTGGTGAAGAAACTGGAAAGGACATCTAATACTGACGGAGCAATTCAAAGACAGATTGCAAAGAAAAATGGCTCCAAGCTGAGCTGAATTGTAGCTAGTTAGGCCAAGACCTTCTTCGTCCAGTTCAGAAGGACATTTGGCCTCTCAGAAACCTAAGGAAAGGTAATCATGAGGATCCATAAAGGGGGAAGCAGCTCCTGTTGGATGGGAAGGTACTAAGGAGAATACTAAGCTGGATGGGAAATCACTAAGGAGAGGAGATTTGGGACAATTCATGAGTCCCTGCACTTACCAAGGCCAAGCGTGAGATGTGCGACACAGGGGAGTAAAAAAGCCTTGAACTGGCTACAGACTCGTCCTCTCTCTGAGCTGAAATCAGTGAAGAGCAGACAGCTGGAGAAACTAGTGCGCGGTGTCGGTGGACAGTGGGTGGAGCCAGTGGATGGTGAGAGCAGCCAGTGGACGGCTGGACAGCGGGAGCAACCAGAAGGCAGTGCTGGCGGACAGCATGCGGAGCCAGCGGACGGTGAGAGCTGCCAGCGGCGGGCTGGACAGCGTGAGTGACCAGTGGGTGGCGCCGGTGGACAGCAGGCGGAGCCAAGGAACAGTGCAAGTGAGTGACCAGTGGGTGGTGCCGGCGGACAGCAGGCGGAGCCAAGGAACAGTGCAAGTGAGTGACCAGTGGGTGGCGCCGGCGGACAGCAGGCGGAGCCAAGGAACAGTGCAAGTGAGTGACCAGTGGGTGGCGCCGGCGGACAGCTGGTGTAAGAGACATTCCCTATGTACCCTGGGGTTTGTTGGGAACCTTGTTGTGCACTGATTCTCCAGATCAGTGCTGGTTTGGCTGTTGAGTTCATACACTCTGTTATGCGGTGTGGGATTTTGGTGGGAATCTTGTTTCTGCACTGATATCCAAATCAGTGTTGATTTTTGCTATTGTGTCTCTACCTGTTTTTTTATTACTATTGAAAGTTTTATATACTACACTCAGACTCGTGCTTGCAAGCAGGGAAGCATTACCCCTTTGGGATGCCCAGGGAAAAGTGCAGGATTTCCCAAAAGACTGGGTGGGGGCTCGAGCCGGGTGGTGCTGTACATTATTTGGAAAACCCTAGGTATAGAACCCCGCCCTTGTTCTGCCATCTCACCCTGGCAGAAAGGTTACATAAGGATAGTAAATACCCATGGATCTCAGTTTCCCTTCTCTTTTGTGTGTTGGTAGCTGCTTTACTTTAGGCTGTTTAAGAAGCCTTGTAGGGACTTTTCAGGTGAAAGGTGCTAAAAAAATATGAAGGATAATGATAAGGGCTACCACCTCTTATAGCTGAACCACGAAGTAAAAATGAATCCTGAACAAAGATCAGATACATGCACTGAGTGTCCCCATGAGTCAGTGATGGCTGTTAGAGCAACTAAACACCTGAAAGTCCCCCACTCCCTGGCCTTTTTCTTCTGCCTCCAGGAAATCCACTCAGTACGTCCTGGACCAGTGATGATGATATGAAATTCTTGGTTGCGACATCACCTCTCATAAAGGCTTGCAATGAAGCTGTGATATCTATTGCATTCAAGGAGCCAGGAAATACCAAAAGAGTTTCATAATGAGTGCAGGGTGGGAATGGAGAGAAATTTGGAATAGTTGGTTGAAACTCTTGTATTTTATTTGCATTATTTTTTCTTTGAAACCATGGTTGCACATGCAGCAGAGAGTTTCACTGGGTTTTCCACAATGATGCCCCAATCATTTTCTTGAATTCCTAGAGGTTATTAGAATCAAGTAAAGTATACAAGGACCTTCAAAGCCAGACAGCTGATTGTAATATTGAAGCCCTTATGCTGATGGCTGGGGAGGAGCTCAGAGCACCAGCTGAAGGTGGAAGCTAGAGACTGCAATTCTGGACTGGATAGGTTAGGCATGTCCTGGTGAGAAGTTAGATATGAGGAAGCGTGGGTCAGCTGGAGACAGGACACTGTTCAATTTAGTAACTTGAGGAGCAAGGCAGGGTATTTCCTTTTCCTGTTTTAATCTGATTCTGGTTAAAGTCATTGTGGTTAATTTAAGGCATGAACATTTTGTGACTTTCCAGAGGCACAGCAGACCCTACCCCTAGGAATGAGCTATCCCTGGCCTCTAAGAGAACTAGATGGGCTGATAAGTCAAACTGGAGAGCAGAGATATTGTATCCCAGAACACAAGAAGCCCCTCTTGCCTTGAATGGACTTTCCTGGGCACTCCTGTCCCCACTCCCCCTCCTACCAGTCTGGATTTTCCTGCAGTGTTGCCTCCTTTCATCTGCCCTACTCTAGGAGAGATGTGGCTTTGCTTACTCACCACCTCAGCTGAACTCATGTGCTTGTGCAACTTTCAGCCAATACCTTGCTAATTGACTTTTCTGCTCCTGATTTATCTATATCCCGTTTGGCTCTGCAGCCTCGTCCTCTGACAGCTTGCCCCACTCCCCGGACATTTTACAACGAGCTTAAACATCACACGGCCACAGCTGAACTTGTCTTTTCTTCCAACCCTTCCTCTCTTCCTTCATGTCTTCCCACCCCACAACTGTCTCTGGCTCCTCCTTTCCTTTTGCCCCACACTCCCAGTCCATGTTTTGAGTTCTGCTGGTCCTTTCTCCCTAATGTTCCCAAAACACAAGCTTTTGTCCACCCTTAACCATGAAAGATCTCAGCTAGGTCCACCCCTCATCATATAGCACCTTTCTTACTATAGCCTCTTCTCCTCTAATCTGCTTGACAACCACATTGCCATCGCCATGTGAAATACAGCAGGTAAGATCAGCCCCCTGGTATGCCACGCTGATCACATCAGCCTCTCTCTGGGTCTCTCTACTGTGGCCTAATGGCTAGAGCAGTGGTTCCCAACCTGTGGGCCGTGAACCCCTGGGGGGCCACAGAGCGGCTCCAGGGCATCCATGGACAGCCTGGGAGCTGGGGCTGGATGCTGCTGGGGTCTCTGGTTGCCAGAGAGTCCCAGGCTTCTGGCCAGCCAGCAGGAAACTTCCCCCATGCTGGGAGTTTTAAAAATTCCCACGCTGAGCAAGCAAAGCATGCTCAGAGTAGCCTGGGGGAGACAGCCAGGTGGCCTGGCTCCTGTGTTCCCTTTAAGCTGTGCGCACGTGCGCATGCTCACAGGTTGTGAAACCTAGGCACACAACAAAATAAAGCATGCACAAAAAAAATTCAACAGTGCAAATATTTTTATGCTACTTTAAGAAAGCTGTTTCAAGGAATAAGGTTTTGTAAATTATAAAATCATTTCCATCACCATATCAAGATAAAGCTAATATATTATTTGCATCATACACACTTGCTCTGTTGTGCTTGCAAGTCTGACAACACTCACTGGAATGTGCACAAATTTGGACACTAGTTCTGAAAATTTGCACAAAAGAAATTTTTTGCACACACAGCCTACAAAAAATTAGAGGGAACATTGCCTGGCTCCAATGGCCAGCTAAAGGGGGGAAGGGACTGTGGGGGGGGAGGATTGAGGATGGGGAGCCAGCAGGGAGGAGGGACAGAGAACAGGAGGGCGGGTGGGAAGGGAGCATGGGGCAGGGGGCCATGCCCGTGGCATCTCCCTGGCTCCTCGGCTCAGGGCAGGGGTCCACGGCCGCGGCGGATCCCCAGCTCGAGGGAGGGGTCCATGGCCGAGGCAGCGCCCCAGCTCCGTGTGGGCCACATTCTGCCCTGCTCAGGCCAGATTTGGAGCACAGAGTGGCAGCGCCTAACTCAAAACAGGGGGCCGCACACTTTCTTTCCCCCCACAAGGGGGTCCCCAGCTTTAAAAAGGTTGGGAACCACTGGGTTAGAGCAAGGGGGACAGGACTGGGGAGAGCTGTGTTCGATTGCTGGCGCTGCTGTTGGTTTGCTGGCTGATGTTGATTAAGTTGCATCCCGTTTCTGTCCCTTAGTTGCTCTGTTCAGAATGGGGTTAAGGGCACCGCTTCCTGCAGAAAGAGCTTGGAGATCTCCTGCTGGCCAGTGCTATGGATGGTCCTGGAGGCGTTAGCACTCACACATCCTGACCTTCCCTTGAAGGCTCTTTGCAGCTTGCTAATGACTGGGACAACATCTGTATCCCAGCTGTGCTCCAAGGCTGCTTGAGTGGAAGGGTCAGGGGCCCCAGGGCCGCTGCTAATGCCCGTCAAAGGAGCAGACTGCAACATTAACGTAAAGATTAGTTTGCTAAGTCTCAGTGTGGCCAGGTCTCTGTGCAATCAGAAGTGATGGATTCTGCTGGAGAGATGGCTGCCTGTCACTCCGTTTTCCCTCTGGAGCTGGGTGGCAAATGGCTTGCAATGAGGTGGAGCAAGAGGTGGGGTTTTTCGTTTTGCCTATTAAAATGATGGGGGTTTGTGCACAGGAAGACTGGGAGGGGAGGGAGGGCATTGCTCTGTTTCTCTACTGTAACTAGGCACACCAGCTGTTTTAAGATCTGCTCCCACGCTGCCAGAGGGCCGCTGGAATTTGGAGCAAGGAAGAAAAGTGGCTGAGAGAAGAGCCAGTGCTGTGCAGAGAGGGCTCCTCATTCTTTCCCTTGGTTCGAGCACTGATGAAACAGCTGCATTAGAAGAGTGTGAGCTGGTGGGCTGCACTTAATCTCCTGGTGCAGGTTAATGAGCTACACCAGCCCTCCCTGGCCAGGTGATTGTGAAAAACGGGCTCTCTGAGGACACGTTGCTACCAAACTGCAGTCTTCCCTCCAATTGGAGTGGGCATCTGATCTAACCAGTTCGCTGGGTAAAGTGAGATTGAAAGGAATAGCCATCATCTTGTCTCTGAGGCCCATGTGAGATGAATCCATGGGGTCTCAGATCTCCCATTAGTCATAATCTACCAGGCATAACATTTGGGTTGGGCTGCTGCTGCCTCTGACTGGATCTCTACAATTGCTAAACATACTGTAGTAACCCTTAGGGAGGAAGATGTTAACACTCTGGTCAGTGAGTCCCAGGACAGCCAATAGGAACAAAGCCCAGGTTTTTGAATTGGAGCAGCAGCCTTGCCTGTTCTTGTTTGGATGCAGCAGAGCTCCTGGAAGGATCAGGAGGAGGCTGGGTAGAAAGGCCTGAAGAAGGATCCAACAACATCCTTACCAAAGATAAACTAAGTTTGTTACTGATCAGGCGTGAGTAGAACAGGGAATGTTTACTTAGATGCAGTCAGGGTATTTCTTTGTTTTTGGTTTGTTTTTGGATTTCTCTGTGCTGAGCACATGTACTCCATCTCCCTACCCTGTAACTACTTAAGTTAAATCCGAGAGAAGCAACTCTCTGTGTTTCTTATCTGTTCTTTTTAATTAAAGATTTTTACCTTTTAAGTAAGCTCTGGTTCTGCGTCCTGAAGGGCAAGAGGTTTGTCTGCACGTGCCTCAGACTGCACAGCCAGCTACTAAGGAGGATTCTGTTCCATTTTCAGCTGATATCCCAGCTGGGGTTCAGTCACTCTCCTGAGAGAGGAATAAAAGTGATTGAGGATACCTCACAGGAAGGAATTCCCAAGTGCGCCTTCCTGGGTTTCAAGAGGTTTTTGCCTGTGGGTGGTGGCAGCGATACCACTCCAAGGCCAGGAATTGGAGGCCTTGGAGAGTTTTAAGAGCAGGCTTTAAGGCCAGTGGCTTTTAAGGCCTGTTGCAGGCCCCCACCTTCTGCACTCAGCGTGCGGAGACACCCTTGACACATACGAGTCTTTCCATGTAGTGTGGGTTGTATCTTGGTGATCTGCCAATGCTTCTGTGAATTACTGGCTGCCAGTTCAGTCCAGGCAACCTGTGTCTTGCTTGATGGTTCATGACACCTGTTACCTTATTTAACAGAGAAGTGGGTTTTTTTTCTTTGAAAACCAAATCAAGACAGAATAGGAGCAGAAATAGTGCTTCCCCTTTAAGTCTCCATTTATGACACAAGTTCTAAAGGGGTGGACGTGTTAGTTTTGTTCTAGTTCTGTGGCACAGTCTAACATGCTGGAGGCTCAAGTTATGGCACACTTGTTCCTCCCTTGTGGTTAAAACACACTTTGGGTTTGCAGTGGAGGCAGGAGCAAACTCCAGTTTTCATGATTCTTTGTGATACATAAAAGTGATAGGCTTCAGCCAACACCTGGGCTCCATGGAGCTAGACGCAGCACCCTGTACAGTGAGAGACCATCCTGTCCTGGAGAGCTGAGAGCTTAAATAGACAGGAGAGCATAAAGGGAGAAGAAATAGCAGGAACTGAAGCCCAGGGCGAAGAAGAGATTTGTCCAAAGTCTGTGATAGAAGAGGGAATTGAACTCACCTGTCCTGAGTTTCAATCCACGTGATCAAAAGGCCATCTCACCCCATCTATGCCAGTGCCTTGCATTTTTCAGAGTTCTGTTCAGGGATGTGATTAAAACATAATTTGGTCCCATACACACAACTATGTCCGTAACAGCTGGTCCCTTAACATGGGAGCTGATACAGTGCACATTGGACCTAAATTCAGTCCTAGTCTGTCTCTCCATCATCTCTTCCAAGATGTCTTGCCAACAATCTAAACGTAAATTGACTCACCTGAGCCCCTTATCTTTCCATCCACACACCCTCTACTTCCTCAGTGAGAACATTGCCAGCTTTCTGGATCCCAGGCATGTAACCTGCTGGTCACCATCCACCCATCTCTCCAATTCTCCCCAAAGATTCAGACCATGTCTCTATCCTACTGGTTCTTTGTCCTCAAAATCCATCCATGCCTATATAATCTCCCATCCTGATTACTGCAGCCTTTTGCCTTTTAGCCTTCCAAACCTCAAGCCAGGCCATCCTAAACTTGATTGTCAAATGCTCATCTCGTTTATTATCTGTATTAGCATAATGTCTAGGAGCCCCGGTCATCAGCCAGGCCCCCAAGGTGCTTGGTGCTATGTGCACATAGACATCAAAGAGCTTCCAGTCTAAGTGTATGAGAGATGGGTGCAGACAGGAATTGACAGAGGGGAGGGCAGTACAAGGAAACAAGACAGCTCACCATGGTCTCTAGTGACCTTAGCACACCATCACCTGGTGTTTTGCAGGCCTCATGGCACAGGAAAGTCTTAAGGTGGGATATGAAGAAGGACAATCCATTCTTTTGGTGGCTGTTTGGGGCAACACCTCCCATGCATGACTGCACCTTGAGAAAAATCACAAAGATGCTAGTTTGAAAATGGATGGATGCTGCCATCATGGCCTGACTGGAGATGAGAATCTATCTGCCTTTCAACAGTGACCAAGACATGAAAGGTAAGGTGGGGCAATGTTTTGCAGAGCCTTGTAAGTGAAGACCAGTAGTTTCTGTGTGATGTGATGGAAAAGAGGGATGCAAATGGGGTGGCAATACAGTCAAAGCAATGGGTTAGGAGAATGAGTTTCTGATGCAGCATTCTGGTCCGGCCCTGATGTAGGAGTGGGACTAGATAGCTCGTTAGGGTCCATCCAGCCCTCACCTTCTAGGATACTGTAGTTCTGAATGTCATACAAACAGGGCAACATTGCATGTGCCATGGCCAGCGACAAGGATATGGCAGTAATTGAGTAATTTGCTGAGACGCGGGTTTTGTGTGGGTGTGTGTGTTTGTATGTGTGAGCGAGAGAGATTGAAAAAGCTGCACCTCAGAGTGTCTCCACAGTGGCTGGGACCATGCGTTCAGTGTGAGCAGATACTGGGCTAAAAATAGCTGGGTAACTCTCTGCCTGAGTATAAAGCTGCCCACACCCCTTTTGTACACCAAAGCAGCCAGCACAAGCCAATGTCCATGCTAACCCTGGCTATGCAGCTTCAGTGCCCTAGATCTCATAGACCTGGCGTGTGTCTGTCTACCCATGCTGGGGAACCATCCAGCACCAGGGCAGACAGACCCCCTCTCCTTGTTTTAGTGCCTGATCTGGAGCCAGCGTCAGGCAGTGGAAACACTTCCATTGACTTCATAATTCTTTGAACCAGGGCTTTAAATCCTGATGACTCACTTCTTGCTGTAATTCCAACAGCAAACTACCCAGCAGTGCTCTCCGTCCCATGTCTTTCCCTGACTTGTTTTTTTTTGGACCTAGAATGGAAGGAAAAGTGGCCATCCCTGCCCAACACCATCCCGCCTCAGTAAACTATCAAGCGATGCACACACCATTGATAAATGGTATTGTTGCTTAACCATACCTGGCTTCATTATGGAGACCAAATAAGAAATGTCAGGCAGTTAGTGCTTGAAGCAATAATAAGCTAATAAGGACAAAGGTTCTACCTGACACCAGTCTCCGGGAAGCTTTCTCAGGCAGAGAAGTGACATCCACCTTACGCAGGAGGTGTGTCCCCCCCCAGTTATGTGTTTCAGCTGGTATTTTTGATATGGTGATTTTACAAGGTACACATCTCTTTACACATCACTGAAATCCAACTGTTCAGTTTGTCTCAGTTGCCTAACTTGTCCTGTTCTTTCCTTATCTCTGTTTTAGATACCGACATTCCAGCTGTTGATCCGTGAAGGCTCATCCCTAATTTGTACTAAGACACAGAACAAATGTGTCTTGATATGGAGACGTTTCCTATCTGCTTCTGCCAAATGGTTACTTCAGCAAGTGTGAGGAGTTATGGGCTACTTAGCAAGAGTGAACAGGATTATCACATGGGCCAATTTAGGCTGTATCTATATTTGTGCTTATGTTAGTAGTGCTTAATGCATCCTGCTATATAGAATGCAGATAATTAATGTTATTAACATGTGTGTGTGTGTGTGTGTGTGTGTGTGTTTGTGCTAACCATAAGCTTTTGTGGGAGAAAATCCCAATTCATCAGATGCTTTGAAGATGAGGGAACTTACAGAATGGAACGAAAATAAATGCAAGGGAGTGTAAAACATGGGATCAGGTCATACAGTAACAGCAAGTCATCATGAATAAATTGGATTATGATCAGGAGGCCTATAAACCGCTCTCCAACACAACACTCAACAACAGTGGTTCCCAACACTTTCTCTGCCATGGCACACCTTGCTATCTTTAATTAATTTAAGGCACACCACCATATAGTTTCCAAATGAACTCATGAATATTCATGACCCAATGAGCCAATCGAGAGCTCTTTGAGTAGTTTTTCAAAAAATTTTGTGGCACACCTGACGGCACACCTGTGTGCCATGGCACCCTGGTTGGGAAACACGGCACTACAAACCACTCTGCTCTGACCTCACTGAAGGCTACCAAAAGGAATTATGGCACCTACTCAAGAAACTCCCTAAGACAGCAGAGGAACAAATTAAGACAGACACATCACCAGAACCCCGACCAGGGATATTCTATCTACTACCTAAAATTCATAAAAAAATGAAACCTGGGATGCCCCATCATCTCAGGCATTGGCACTCTTACCACAGGCTTATCTGGTTATGTGGACTCCCTCCTCAGGCCTTATGCTATCAACATCCCTAGCTATTTTCAAGATACCACGGACTTCCTGAGGAAAATCCAATCCATTGGTGAGCTTCCAGAAAACACCATCCTGGCCGCTATGGATGTAGAAGCTCTTTACACCAACATCCCACATGAGGATGGATTACAAGCTATTAGAAGAACCATCCCCAATGATGCCACAGCACAGCTTGTGACGTGACTTTGTGCTCACCCACAACCACTTCAGAATTGAGGATAATTTATACCTCCAAGTCAGTGGCACTGCTATGGGCACCCACATGGCCTCACAATATGCCAATATTTTTATGGGCAACTTAGAACAACGTTTCCTCAAGTCTCATCCCAAAACACCTCTTCTTTACCTATGCTACACTGATGACATCTTCATCATCTGGACCCATGGCAGGGATGCTCTTGAAGGTTTCCATGGAGATTTCAACAATTTCCACTCCACAATCAAACTCAGCCTGGAACGCTCCACACAGGAGATCCACCTTCTGGACACTACAGTACAAATTAGGGACGGACACATCAACACCACCCTATACCGAAAACCCACTGATCGGTATAGTTACGTGCATTCCTTGAGCTTTCATCCTAAACCAGGGGTCTCAAACTCAAATCACCATGCGGGCTGCATGAGAACTAGTACATTCGCCCAAGGGCTGCACTACTGAAACCATTTTATACAATGATATTGCAAATATCAGTAACAACAGTGTCATTGGGGGCCGCAGGAAATAGCTTTAGGGGCTGCATGAGGCCCACGGGCCATGTGTTTGAGACCCCTCTAAACACACCACATGATCCACTGTCTACAGCCAAGCCCTAAGATATAACCACATCTGCTCTGATCCGACAGACATCTTGAGGCTCTCTCTCAAGCATTCTTGAAACTACAGTACCCACCTGGGGAAGTAAGAAAACAAATTGACAGAGCCAGGCAGGTACCCTGAAGTCATCTACTGCAGGAGACGCCCAAGAAAGACAACAACATAACGCCACTAGTCTCCGCATACAACCCACTCGTCAGACCTCTGCAACAGATCATTAAGGGCCTCCAGCTTATTCTAAAAGATGAGCCCTCACTCTCTCTAGCCTTGGGAGACAGGCCTCTCCTTGCCTACAGACAATCCCCGAACCTTAAACAGATGCTTACCAGCAACTACAGACCTAACAACAGAAACATTAAAGCAGGCACACACCTCTGCAACAAATCACATTGCTGACTTTGCCAACATATCTGCACTATAGATATACCCTCATAGGTCCTAAACAAGCCAGCTACTCCATCAAAGGCTCATTCACTTGCTCATCTACTAATGTGATCTATGCCATCATGTGTCAGAAATGCCACGACACCTTATACGTTGAACAAAAAGGACAATCCCTGCGCAAAAGAATAAATGAACACAAAACTGACATCAGCAATCACAAAACAGAAAAACCAGTTGCTGAACCCTTCCATCTTTCTGATCACTCTGTAATGATTTGTTAACGACTGTACTCAGGGACATCAGTGGGACTTCAAGACTTCAAAGAGAAACAGTTGAAGTGGAATTAATATGCAAATTAGATTGTGTGAAAGCAGGACTAAATCGTGACTATGGCTTCTTTTCCCATTACAACAGGTATTTGACTTCACCCTTCCCAGGGTTTGAACTTAACAACTACTCTGATTTTGCTGTTACTGTATGACCTGATCCCACGTTTTACACTCTCTTGCATTTATTTTCTTTCCATTCTGTAAGTTTCCCCCATCTTCGAAGCATCTGACAAAGTGGGATTTTCTCCCACTAAAGCTCATGAGAAAAATAAATCTGTTAGTCTTTAAGTGCCACAGGACTCCTTGTTTTTTTTTTTTGCTGAACTAGACTAACACAGCTACCCCTTTGGAACTGTGCTAACCACCATGCATTAGTCAAGAACACCTAAGGGACGGCCTATCTTCACTGTGATTCTCCTTCTTCCTCAACCCATCTTCTTCTTTCTGTTTTGGGTGTTTCATACATTATTGAATGAGACTCAGTAGTGCTTCACAGTCCTAGTCAGAGATCAGACTCCCATTGTGCTAGGCGCTGTACAGACATATTATAAGACACAGCCTTTACCTTGGACAGCTTACAGTCTAAATAGGCAGGACAGACAGGGAGCGAACAGGAACGGATGCAACATAAAAGCAGCACTAGGTGGTCAGGTATAGGGAGGGTGGTGTCTGCATGTATATGTGGGTGTATCACAGGATAGCTGGGTGTTCACTGCATCGTCTCTAAACCTGAAATTGCAAGATCGTTTGAGCAGAGACCATGGTCTCCTGTGCAATAGGCAACACGCTTTTGGGTGACAGTTAGGGATAACAAGAAATGCAACTTTGCTGTCAATGTCATGGAAAATCATTTTTAAAAGTAGATCCATTAGAGAGGGAGTGTTCAGACGTCATTCACTCACTAGTTAATGGCCAGATCTCCCTGCAGGGGAAAATGTCATGCCAATTGACCTTATTTACCACCTGTTTTGCTTTTCTGGGTTATTCTAGTTGTACTGCCCTAGCTGAGAGGGCTGAGTGTCAGAGAGAGAAGGCAGAGCAAGAATGCCATGCTGGTATTTGGGGGGGGGGTGTCGTACATTCATATCCCATTTGTCCAGTGGGCTAATAAATAGTCCTGCCTCACAAGGATGTTCCAGGGATAAATACACTGAAGAGGGTGAGGTACTGATAAGCTGCTAAGTGGACAGGGAGATTTGTCCGAATCAAGCAAAGTGAAGAGACAGGAATCTCTGACAGCCTGTGCTGAGCTGGCTGGATCATTCTTTGCCCAGGCTCAGTGTAAAGCGGTCCTGATAGGGTTAACTGGTATTATGGATTGCATTATCTGCCATCCCTCCCTTAGTTCCTGGTTAGCTAGTGTAATGCAGCTGAGTAAAACAGCAAGTTCCCAGCCTTCAGGCTGAGGAATAGAGAGGTTAGGCTGCTTTTGGTTGAACTAAGCATCCTTTTGCAAAACTCAGGAAAGAAAAGCAAGAAATACAGTAATAAATGTGTGGGAGATGGCCGGGACCATGTAAGTGTTTAAGTTGGTGGAGTCGGAACGGCCAGTGCTGAAAGACACACAAGGAAGCTGGGGTGGCAGTAAAGGTGACCTTAAATGATTTTTTTTAACAAAGTGAGTTTTGCTGTTTTTCATTATAATGGATAAAGAATGCCTAAAAGGCTTAAAAAAAAAAAAGTTGGGTGATTCTCTGTGTGTGTTTTCACTTTAGAAATATCAGGAATATCAAGTCTGGTCTTAGCTGGAGAACTCCTTTGAGGTCTCAGGGATGTGCATTGCATGCTTTTGAAATGTAACTAAAAAAGGCAAGGTGTGTACAGCATGCATGTATGTAAAGTGTTATGAGATTGTCCTTTCTGTAAGTGTGTGCTCGCATATACGTAGTGAGTCTTTAACAAGGATGTCCTTCCTGCTTAGTGTTTATTGGTCAGTGGATCAAGGAGAGGTTCACAAGAGCAAACAAAAACCTAAGTTTCTGAGAAGCTGATTAATTCCTGAACTGCTAAACTTTCACTCTCTTATGCCATCATTTTACTAATTCCACTCACTTGTAAACACTTCCAGAGTAGTAAAGAGCAAATGTAAAAATCAAGCAGATTTTCCCCCACCCACACTCACTTTTTAGAAAATACTCAAACCTTTCTTATTCATCATAAAGAAGACATAGAGGTTATTTTAAAGCACAGGCAAGATGAGAGCCTACCTGGTCCTTGACAGCCCTTTGATAGTGACTCATTGCTCCAACCGCACCCTGGAGAAGTGGGACTGGAGAAGAAGATGATTTTGAAGGTGAACTTCCAGCTTTGGCGAGGAGGCTGAAGGAGCAGAAGGCCCACTTTCCTGGCTCCACCAATGGGAATAGAAGAGATGCTCCTGCCACAATGACCCTGCTTGGCTCCCATTCTAAGGGATGTCTCCACTTTGAGCTGGAGGTGGCATTTCCAGGCCGAGGAGACGCGGCCAAATGTCTTCCCTGCCTGAGCCATGGTGCTAAGAATAGAAGGGGAGCCATGGCACAAGTATAAGGACAGCTTACCCACTCAAACGCATACTTAACATTTTGGGGGGCTCATATGTAGCTGGCCAGTTCCTCCTGCTGCAGGGCTACACTTCCGTTTTTAGCATGCTATCTCAGTCAGAGCTAGCGCTGGTATGTGGGCCGTGGAGAGGGATGGGTTTGGAGCAAGGTTTGCAAGCCATGTCTTGAGGCTTCCAGCTTGTTCTGCATCTTTCCTTGCAGTACAGTTGGAAGGGTATTCCAGATGGAAAGTCAGAGCCCAGCAACTAGAAAAGCAGCTCTAGAGTCAGCTCTGGGTGGGAGCAGACACAAAGATTAATGGAAATGAATACGGACATTTCAACAGACGAGCTCCAAATTCTTTAGAAAGGTGGCTCAGCTACCTTTATCACTATTTTACAGACAGAGTCACCAAGGCTCTATGTCCTGCAAAGACAAAGGGTTTTTACGTAGCAGTTGCTACAGCTTCATGAAATGCTACTGGAGAAAAGGTATGGTCGGTTCTGCCTTGACATAGCTAGTCAAGGTTCACTCCGGGTTGGAGGAACAGGGCTGACCTTGACTAGCTACACTGAAGTAAAATTGACCCATGCCATTTCAGAGCTAGGATTTCACTCTAAGCTAGCAATCTGTATGTAAAAACACGTCCGTTTTGTGGTGAAGACCTAGCCCAAGACCTTAGGAGTGCTCAGAAACCCATGGCTATGTCCCTGGTATTGGTATAACTACATTGCTCAAGGGTGTGAAAAATCCACACCTTGGAGTGAATTTGCTGGACCGGCCTAACCTCCTGTGCTATGACGGTGTGCTGAAGCATGCTTTTATGCCAATTTCCAAGGGATAGCCGTGTTAGTCTAGTCCAGCAAAAAAACCCCAAGGAGTCATGTGGCACTTTAAGACTAACATTTACTTTTTGCATGAGCTTTCGTGGGAGAAAATCCCACTTTGTCAGATGCTTCGAAGATCTTCGAAGCATTTGACGAAGTGGGATTTTCTCCCACGAAAGCTCATGCGAAAGATAAATCTGTTAGTCTTAAAAGTGCCACCCGACACCATGATTTTATGTGTAGACCTGCCCTAACTCTCAGGGTAGCTAAGCTCCATGGGAATCACTGTTGGTGGTGGTTGTGAAGAACAGAGTGGCCAGACACCTGTCAAGATGGTCTGTGTTGGTCCTGCCACAGTGTAGGGAGCTGGGCCAGGTGGCTGACAGTTTGCAGCTCCTCTGAAGCGGTGTTGAGTAGGCAATGCTCCCTGTGGGGCTCTGTAAGCCTGGGCAAACCCACGGGCACCAGGTATTATAGGCAGGGAAGGTGTATTTTAAAAGGGATAGCCGTGTTAGTCTAGTCCAGTGAAAAAACAACAAGGAGTTGTGTGGCACTTTAACCGATTTATTTTTTGCATGAGCTTTCATGGGAGAAGATCCCACTTCCTCAGATGCTTCGAAGATGGGTGAACTTACAGAAAGGAATGAAACTAAATGCAAGGGGCTGTAAAACATAGGATCAGGCCATAAAGTTCCCAGTCAGGTGTGGCCCCTCTGCCCTGGGACCACCCCACACTGTGTCTGCAGGCACTGAAGCAGCAGCTTCCTCCCCTGACTTGGTCGCCCCCAGACATGGTGGGGCAGGAGGGGGTGAGCCAGCCATTGGTCTGAACCACCCGGCTGATGTTCGGATGCAGCTAGAGCGAAAGCTCATGCGATAAATAAATGTTAGTCTTTTAAGTGCCACGAGACTCCTTGCTTTTTTTGCTTTACTAGACTAACACAGCTGCCCCTTTGGAGCTTGGCTGGGACGTGGGTGGCTGGGGCCACGTGCAGCTGGGCGTGCTGGGGCTGCCTTTTTGGGGCATGGGGTGACCCAATTCTGGGAGAGGGGGGCTCTTGCCGATGCAGTAGGTGGGGTCAGGTTCAGGTGGGTAAGGCAGGGAGGAGGAGCGTGGCCGATGGCCAGCCTCTCCTAAGGGGCAGTTGGCTGGCAGGCCGAAGATTTGACACAGAGGCAGCAGAGGGTGAGGGAGGGACGAGGTGGGGTGGATGCAGTGGGGCCACATGGGAACTTGTAAAGGCAGCAGCTTGAGCAGAGCTGTCTTCCCTTTGTGTCCCTCTGAGTCATCCCTTCTGTGCATGAAGCATTTTATCCCGGAGGATTAATCAGGCAATTGAGCAAGGTGTGAAATTCACCCATCTTCCTTTTCTCCTATTTCCCTCCTCCTCTTCTCCTGTCTCTCAGCCCAGACTTTATCTGTGCTGGAATCTTCTGGCAGAAAGTCTCTCAGCCTGGCTTGGCTTGCTTGAACAGAGCCAACACCTCCGGGCCCTAACTCAGCCCGGGTGCCCTGGGCAATTGCACTGGGGAGGCGCCAGGAGAAAAGGCCCTGTGGGTGGAGAAGGGTTTATTAAAGTCTATTTAAAACAAGGGAACTTGCTCCCCATCACGGCATCAGCACGAAACCTGCCCAAGTAGCTGGAAGGTGTTTCCCAGGCCTACGCCCCTGAGTGCACAACGCTGGCTGTCAGGAACACAGCAGCAATTGCGGTTGGTAAATCCCTCTGCCGTCCGCAGTTTGTGAAAGAACCTAGTTAATAACTGCAGCCAGGTGTGGTACATGGGCAGGTGCTGTGTGAACTTCCCCAAAAGCAGTCTTGCCAGTGCACCTCAGTCATGACCCACAGATGCTTTTGTCTTTTCCCACAGATCTGCCCAGACCTGCAGCCCTTCTGCCCCCCTGCCCTTCTGGTGCCAGGCTCCCCAGACCTCTGTAAACTGCAGCGTGACCAGCAACACCCCCAATCAGGTCTGAGATCTCCCAGAAGGTCCCTAGATATGGACCCTCCGATGCTGCTCACCTAAAGCAATTGAATTCGAGTCAATCTGTGATTGATTTGGCCATCTGAGTTGTGGCCATCTACCGTTTACCTTCCAACTCTGCTTTCTTCAGCTTACGGATATGGATCTCTGCCTTGACTCACCCAGCAGCCTCAAATGAGATCAACACTCAGGCTTTTGCATTGGTCTGGATGGTGCAAATGCTCCTGTTCCAAGCTTTGGTACTAGGGAACATCAGGCAGAGGTGGAAAAGATCCAAATTCTACAGCTGATGACGTGCTGAGCTTGCAAGAGCTGACCCAGGTATGGGGACAGGGTCCTGTCTACTCTGTATAGATGAGGCCAGGTTTTCAAAAGAGCCGAATTCTCTATAAGGCGAAGAAATAAGAGCTGGATATTCACTGGACTCAACCCACTGGGTACTAATCACTTGAAAATCTGCCTGTGAGAGCTAGAAGATCTGTGCCCCCACTTTAAGAGGTTCAAAACCCAAGGTGCTGTAGACTTGCCAGAAATGATCATATAGTTCATCCAGAATGCTGAAATTTGACCCTCAGGGTTAGGGCCTTGGCCAGGTGACTGCTTTTTGGAAAGATGGGGATGTGACAACCTCTGAACGTGGGAGGAAAGAGTTTCTAAATCCTTCCATTCTAGGAGGGAATGTCGCTACAAAGAGTGCATGACATTTTGTGGCGGCTCTGACGCCACTGCAGCAGCCTCTGTAATCAGTGTTAAATTCCAGCTTCCGCACAAACGCGTTCTGTCTTACACGGGAAACGCTGGACAGTGACTTATAAACAGAAATATGTGCATGATACAAGGGAAAACTATAAGCATGTTGGTCAGAATGCAAGACAATGAGTGGTGGTGTTCTGCCACTGACTCAGTGACTAGCCTTGGGCAAGT
Source organism: Podocnemis expansa (assembly GCA_007922195.1). Taxonomy (NCBI): domain Eukaryota; kingdom Metazoa; phylum Chordata; order Testudines; family Podocnemididae; genus Podocnemis; species Podocnemis expansa. Next base: position 5,121,739 of record ML682046.1, read on the forward strand.
CATTTAACATTTCTGCACCTCCATTTCCCCATCTTTGAAACAGGAACAGGAGAATTCTCCACCTGATGCAGGGTTATGAGGCTCAATCAGATCATATAACTCTCCTAGGACAGATGGGAAACTGAGGCCTTAATTAGATAACTGGCTTGCTGTGGGCGAAACAGCAAGTTAGCTTCAGAGCTGTGAGCAAAACTCAGGCATCCTGAATCCAACTTGAATCCCTAGTTCTTCCTGCCACCCTGGTTTTGAAATAGGGACTCAGTCCCTGCATTGTATCTAGAGGACATCAGTGCTTTTCTGATGGGACCTGTGCTCTCAACAAACGTGTTTCTCCTCTTGGGGGATCCTAATGCAGGCCCACAAAGCTCAGGGTCCAAACACCTTCATGTCAGTGCTGATGTTTGGTTTCTCCACTATTGCTAGCGACTTGGATGACACTTAACAGAAGTGCCATGCGGTAGGGGCCTGGACTCTGCAAACTGCCCAAGCCACGAGAACTGAAGTCCTGCCTATCATTAGCAGCTCTTCCCTCAGCTAGTCGGACTGTAGGATCAACAGACTGTGCAACCTTCTGCTGAGAGCTTCATGTTTGGACTAAGCAGGGTTACCAAAACTTTGGCCAAGGGCCACACTGGCAATCTACTAGGAACGTGGAGGCTTTGGAGGCCTTTGGCTTTTTCTCCAGCCGGTGAGTACATTTGGGCCATACTGCATGCCAGCCAGTCCCACCCCTGGACTCGCCTGGTTGCGCTCGCCTGCCCTGCCCCTGGGGTGGATTAGCTGGCCCAGAGGCGGGACAGGAGTGCAAAGCCTGGCTTCTGGGCTGGCCCATCCCACACCCAGGGGCAGATCAGCTGGTAGAGGGGCAGGACAGGAGTTTGGAGCCCAGCCGCTGGCCCAGGTTGGCCCCACCCCTCCTCAGCACCGGCAGGGTGGAGGGCCCTGGGCACGGGCCCCACCAGCCTGTCATCCCACATGGTAATCTGCCCCTGGGGGCAGGATACAAAAGGCCATGGGTGAATCCAGAACATGGATATCTTGGTGTAGGGTTGGAAACTGGGGAGATATGGGCACTCACAACAGTGCCAAAGGAGAAACTAGAGGGAACATAGAAGGGAAATCTAATGAACATCTTAAATGTCTGTGTATTAATGCAAGAAGTATGGGGAATGAACAGGAAGAACTAGAAATACTAGTGAATAATCACAATTATGACATAACACATTACAAAAACATAATGGGATAATGTACATGACTAGACTATTGGACCAGAGGGCAGTTCTTGTTCAGAAAAGACGGGTGTGGGGAAAGGGAGGAGGTGTCACCAGGTTTATCAAGGATATACACGCTTGCAGTGAGATTGAGATTGGAGTGGGAGGTGGAGTTGTTGAAAGTCTCTGAGTAAAGATACAAGGCTAAAACTGAAGGTGATGTCAAGGTTGGTGTCTACTGTTGACCACCTAGCCAGGAAGAAGAGCGGATGAAGATGTTTTCAAACAACTAACAAAATTATCTAAAACATAGGACTCGGTGGTGATGTGGGACTTCAGATACCCAGATTTCAGCAAATGGTACAGCAGGGCACAGATGAGCCAACAAATTCTTGGAATGTATTGGAGGCAATTTCTTAGTACAGGATGCGGAGAAGGTGACTCGAGAAAAGCCTATTCTAGACTTGATTCCAACAAATGAGGAAGAAGTAGCTGAAAATTTGAACGCAGCTTGGGTGAAAGTGATCATGAAATGATAGAGTTCATGATTCTAAGGAACGGTGGAAGGGAAAACCATAGAATAAAGACAATTGACTTCAGGGAGGCAGATGTTGGCAAACTCAGGGTAAGGGAAAAACAAATTCAGGAGAACGGGCAATTTTTAAACAGGCTTATTAAGGACACAAGAGCAAACTATTTCAAAGCACAGGAAAGAAAGGAAGTATAGTATGAGACCATGCTGGGTTAACCAAGAGATCTTCACTGACGAGAAATTCAAAAAGAATCATACAAAAAGTATAAACTATATCGAGTTATGAAGAATGAATAGAAAAAAAAACCATAATAATGTAAGAACAAAATTAGAACGGCCAATGTAAAAAAACAGGATTAAACTAGTTGGGGACATATGGGGTAACAAGAAAACATATTGTATATACATTAGTGGCAAGAGAAAGATCAATTACAGTGTAAATGCATTACTCAATGAGGAGGGAAAGACAATAATAGAAAACACAGCAAGGTTTGAAGCGTTAAATGCGTTTTGGTTTTCACCCAAAAAGTTAGCTTTGTATGGATGATGAACATAGTGAACATCAGTGTAAATGGGTAAGATTTGAGGCTAAAATATGGAAAGAACAAGTTAAGAATTACTTAGAGTAGCAAAACAAACAAGGAGTCCTATGGCACTTTTACAGACTAACAATTTTATTTGTTGCATGAGCTTTCATGGGAGAAAATCCCACTTTATCAGATGCTTTGAAGATGGGGAACTTAGACTAGGAGGAAAATAAATGCAGGGAAGTGTAAATCATGGGATCAGGTCACACCATAACAGCAAATCAAAGCAGTTGTTAAGATTCAAACATTGGAGAGCAGCATATAGAGGAAGGTAAGGTGGAATCACCTGTTGTGATATAAGGTAGGTACACAACAAGCTGGAAAAGTGTACCCAGAGTAGTTCACAATTGAGCTGCAAGGACATCTGGCGCAGGATCTGTTCTAGTGTTGCTTCTATTTAATAAATAAATAATTTGGATACTGGCAGAGAGAGAACACTGACAACGTTTGTGGATGATACCAAGCGGGAAACATTTGCAAGTGCTTTGGAGGAATGGTCTGAAATAAATAGGAGGAGACTGAAGAGGGACAAATGCAAAATACTACACTTTGAAAGGAGTAGTCAACTGCACGGCTAAAAAACATGGGAAATGACTGTATAGGAAGGAGTATTGCAGAAAGGCATCTTGAGGGCAAAAATGGATCATAAGTATGAGTCAGCAATGTAATACTGTCGCAAGAAACAGCAAACATCATTCTGGGATGAATTAGCCAGAATGTTGTAAGCAAGACACGAGAAAGCAGAACGGAAGAATTCTTAGAACTGATAAGGCTTCAGCTGGAGTATTGCATCCACTTCTGGGCACCACACCTGGGGGAAGATAAGGACAAACTGGAAAAAGTCCAGAGGAGAGGGGAAAAAAGATTCATGGTCTAGAACAGTGGTTCCCAATGTGGGGTCCACGGACCCCTGGGGACCCACGGATGTGTTCAAGGGAGTCTGCGGCACTGCACCCCACCACGGCTGGAACCCAGCTGCAGCCCCGATGCTCCCCGCCGGGGCTGGGTCCCACTGGGGCAGGCACGGTGCTGCTGCTTGCTGGTCACTAATGCTGGTGGCAGGTCGGCTCTGCTCCCCCGCAGGGGCTGCCTGCCCCCATCACTCTCCCAAAGGGGCTGGCTGGGGGCATGGTCGCGGCAGCTCTGTTCACCGGCTGGTCCCGGCAGTGTCACCAGAGCGGCACAGGCCATATTCTGCCAGGGCACAGGCAAGATTCTGTGCACCACGGCCATGGCATCCCACCTGCAGCCACGGGGCTGCAAATTTTTTTTCAACTTAAAAAGGAGTCTCCAACCTTGAAAATGTTGGGAACCATTGATCTAGAAAACATGACCTATGAGGAAAGATTGAAAAAAAAATTGGGTTTGTTTAGTTTGAAGAAGAGAAAACTGAGGTGGGGGAGACATAAGAGTGTTTGCATCCATAAAAGGAACTTATAAAGCAGAGAGTGATATATGGTTCTTCTTAGCCTCTGAGGGCAGGCCAAGAAGTAAGGGATTTAAATTCCAGCAAGGGATATTTAGCTTACACACTAGGAAAATTACCCTAACTACAAGGATATTAAAGCACTGGAATAAATTAGTTGGGGAGGTTGTAGAATCTCTTGCACTGGAAATTTTTAAGAAGAGATTAAACAAAGACCTGTCCGGGATGGTTAATACTTAGTTAGTCCTATATTAGGATGGGATTAGATGAGCTGTGCTTCTGTGATTCTTGTCCTCTCCTTCAAGGCCTTGCCCCAGTTTGCTCATCTCTTGACCCATCACCACCTGTCTGTTGTGCTCTGCCAACAATATCAGACTCAACCTGATCTGAGCTTTCATCCATGTGATCACTTATGCATGGAATATCTGCTTTGCACTAACATAGAAACCACTACCTGGTCTTCTGCTTGCTTCTACTCAAAATCCCTACCATTATACTTTCAAGACACTTCCAATTCATGATGATGATTGATCTATCTATCTATCTATCTATCTATCATGGGAACACAGGATTCAGAGACATTGGGGCCTGCTGTGTCACTGACTGTAGGTCGGGGTAGGCAACCCTCACCATGCTTGCCGACAGTGGAATACAAGCCCATTCGGAACGGCATGCAGCACTCTTTGTGGCACCATAGAAATGTCCTCTTCTGCCATTGAAAGTCACACTGGGAGGCTTCTTTCAGGGGTGGCTGAGGTGCTGGGGGGTCCCCGCCATGCCCATACCCCTGGCATGATGTAGAAAGAAGCTGCCCGGAGCAGTTCGGGATCCCCAAGAGGAGCAGCTTCTTTCTCTGGCATGCCTGGGGATCCCCAGGCCTAGGCACACTATTGAGAGGAGCTGCTCTGGGCAGCTTCTTTCTGTGGCCTATTTCGGGATCCCTGTCCCCAGGTATGCTGCCAAGAGGAGCCATTCTGCATAGCTTCTTTCCACGAATGGCTCCTTTCAGTGGCATGGCTGTGAACTGTCCCTACATTCAAGTTGTCACTGCTGCTGAATTTTCAGGTGGTTGCTGTTTTATTTCAGGAGCACCAGCTGAGTGCCAGGAAGAGGGGCTGGCAGGGGGGTCAGCAAAGGTTACCGACCTCTGCTCTAAACTTTCTCCCTTCCAAAACTAGGTATGTTTCTTGCTCACTCTACTTCTATCAGGAAACTGTTCCAGAACCTCCCTGCTTTACTGGGGTCCACCGCTCCAGCATCACTAATGCCACACCCTGCTCTGAGCAGAAGATACAGCAAATAAACCACTGGTATCTCTATGTGATTCGCATAATCATAAGTAAATCCTAATGAATATTTTTCAGTCCTAGAGCACCTTGCATGTCAGGAACTCAAAGTGCTTTGTGACCATTAATTAGGCACCACAATAACCTAAATAATGTAGCTAAGCGCTGCTGTAACTCTACACGTGGAGAAACTGAGGCATGGAGTTCAGGGATCAGACAGGCTGATGTTTTAAAATCAAGATTTGATGGTTTTCTAAAAGATCAATCAGGGATTGTTTTGGGGAAGCATGCTGGCTGGGAGGTCAGACTAGACGATTACAATACTGTATGTCTGGTGGTTTTGGAGGCTCTGAATTCATGGAATGAAAATAAATGCAAAGGAGTGTAAAACATGGGATCAGGTCATATAGGAACAGCAAATTACAGCAGTTGTTAAGGTTAAAACCCTGGGAAAGCTGATTTGCTGTTACTGTATGACCTGATCCCATGTTTTACATTCCCTTGCATTTATTTTCTTTCTATTCTGTAAGTTTCTCCATCTTCAAAGCATCTGACGAAGTGGGATTTTCTCCCATGAAAGCTCATGTGAAAAATAAATCTCTTAGTCTTCAAGTGCTACAGGACTCCTTGTTTTTTTTGCTGCACTAGAGTAACACGGCTGCCCCTTTGGAATCTGAATCCACGCTCACTTCTGGGTACTTGGCCTTACTTAACTAGGAGAGGCTGGCTCCAAAATGCTCCAGCTGCAACAGCAGTGAGGGAAGCCAGTGACGGCAGTAGATTGCCCTGGGACAGCTGCTGATCATGTTGTTAACAGTCATCTTAGCATATGGCTACCAGGTACCAAAGCCTGGAAAGGAGGACAGGGAAGTATGAAAAGGACGACATTGGAGGACACGTGGAGAAAATGTAGTATTAATGTAATACTCTTCTGTTTTTAGGGGGCCCTTGAATGCTTTCCCCTAAAAATAAGGTATTCTGTGGCATCCCAGCATACGTTAACCCCATAAGTAAAAAGCCAGACAAAATCATGTAGTTTAAAATGCCTGCCAGACAGAGAACATGAAGGTAAAAAGGTCCTTTTGTCTGACATCTGGCTGCTGCCCTGGCAGGGGATGCGGGAGCTGGCTTGCCCTGTCGCCCGGGCTCCACGGCGGCAAGGAAAGCCGGCTCCCGCGTCCCCAGACTGGGTGGCAGCCACTGAGCCCGGGTGGTGGGTAGAGCCAGCTCCAGCCCCCGAACTGCTGCAGAGCCCAGGTGGTGGGGAGAGCTGGCTCCAGCCCCGGCCTCCCCCGCTAGCAGCCATGGAGTACGGGCTGCAGGGCACGCAGGATCGGGCACCCTGCACCCTCGCCACTTGCCAGGCGGCGGGGAAAGAGCTAGTCGGGCGCCCTGCACCCCTGCCGCTGGCAGGGGCTGAGCTGTAGGGGTGCCTGGGTCCCCCAGCCCCTAGGTGCCTGCAAGTGGCCAGAGGTGATGCCAGTTCCCCAGCCCCTGGCAGGCTCCGCAACCTGGTCAATTTCACAGGTGTGAAATTGCCAGGCAGGGGAGTGGCTGGACTCTGCAGCCTGGTCAATTTCACGTCCGTGAAACTGACCAGGTTGCGGAGACTGCCAGGGGTGGGGGACCCGACATCTGCCCTCAGGGCTGGTGCTAGGCAGTATGCAGCCCCTGTGTTGCAGGGGGGTGCCGGCATTTGAGGGGCGCCAAAAAGGGACAGCTCCGTGGTGCTCCCCTGATGATGTCTGTGCCGGCGTTGCTCTGCTGCGGGGTGGGGGGGGTGCCACAGTCCCCAGCACTGGCCCTGTCTGCCCTGGCCGCTTGCAGGCAGCCAGGGGCAGGGGGACCGGGCGCCCAGAAAGCTCAGCCCCTGCCACACAGCCAGCGGCAGGGGGACTGGGCGCCCTGACTTCTACCCCCCTATGCCAGGGAGCGGTGGGGAGGAGGGGTGCTCCTTCATCTCTGACCTCTGGGGTTTTTTTCCTCGGCCACTGGCTCTGCAGAGCCAGTGGCAGGGGATTGGTTGGCAACATAGCTCATACAAAAAATAAATCTGTTAGTCTTCAAGTGCCACACAACTCCTTGTTGTTTTTTCACTGGACTAGACTAACATAGCTATCCATTTTAAAATTAACGTAGCTCTGCCAGGGGGCCATGTTGCTGCACCTCCCATGCTGCCCCTCTACTGATTTGAAATAGCAAGTCCTGTGTCAGGACTTGCTATTTCAATTTGGTGTTTTCCATATTTCGAGTTAAGTTAATTTGAATTAAGGATTTTATTTCAGAATAACTTATTTTGAAATAACAACTCAAAATAAGCCTCTATGTGTAGACATAGCCCAGGAGTGTCGCTGCCCTGGGAAAGACCTGGGGCACTGGCATGGCCCTGCCACTTGGCTGCGGGCCCCTCTCCCCATGGCCCTGATTTTCTGTCCAGGCCAATCTGTCCTTGGGCTCCTGCAGCCGCCAGTCTGGCCTTGCATCCCTGGCCAGGGATGGGGCCAGGAGAGGCAGGTGCCACCAGTGGCGGCTGGACCGTGGATCTCTGGCCAGGGATGGGGACAGGAGAGGCAGGGGCTGCCCTGGACATTCGGGGCACTGGCGCTGGGACTCACGGCACGTGCTCCGTGTGCCAGGCGCCAGTGGCACCCCTGCTATATACTCACAGGCCACTCCTTCTCACACACATACACGCAAGTGTGCACACACAGAGTAGAACAGGACCTTCCTCCACTCCATCTCCTTTGTAGAGCCATGTGCTTTCCAACAGCCCCCCAGTGGGAGGGCAGGGCATCTTTCCACCTCCTGCAACCAGTGCCCATTCGTCACCCCCCAGCCCTGCACACATGCACACGCAGTCTCCTCGCTGCAGAGGAAGGTGCCTGGTGGGGCATGAGATGGATGATGCAGCTGTTGATTGTGGGCTGGCATGGTGATGGAGGAGCACAGCTAGGTGCAGAGGGTTGGGGGGATCCAGTCGTGCCTCCTGGGTGCAGGGGTGAGGATGGAAGATAATGAAAGAGCCCCGTTCATAGGAGATCCAGTTAGTCCTGGGGATGGGGGAAGAGGCGAGATAACCTGCCTCTGGGCTGTGGGGGTGGTGTGTACGATATATCGGAGACAATCTGTGCTTTGGGGTGGGGTAGCAAGGATGATCTAGCTCTGCATGGAGTGCGTGTGTGTGGCTAATCTGGCTGCGGATTGTGCATTGTGTGTGTAGTGGTGGATGGGACAATCTGGCTGTCGATTGTGTGTTGTGTGTATTTGGTCTGGGTGGGGGACAATCCAACTGCAGATTGTGCATTGTGTGTGTGGTGGGGACGGTGACCAACCAGGCTGTGGATTGTGCATTATGGGCATTTGGTGAGGATGAGACAGTCCAGCTGTGGGTAGTGTGTTGTATGTATTTGGTGTGGGTGGGGGACATTCTGACGGAGGATTGTGCATTGGGAGCATTTGGTGAGGATGGGGGACAATCCGGTTTACAATCCAGCAGAAGACGGTATGTGTGGTGGATGTGGGGACAATCCAGCTGTGGATTCTGTAGGAGACAGTCCCGCTGTGGAGGGTGCAGTCGGGGACTGGAGGCAGGGGCCAGTGGTGGAGGGGGGGACCATTTGGTGCCTGGAATAGGACGGAGGAGGAAGGGGATAGACAGCTTCCCTCCAAAGCAGAAGGGCAGGGGGGGAGGGTGTGTCGCTCCCCTGAGGTGGAATTGCCTTTGCTCCAGGTAGGCACTAGTGGTTAACAGGGTGTCTAGGGCAGGGGTCTCAAACTCAGGGCCCGAGGGCCACATGTGGCCCCCCAGGTTATTTCTCGTGGCCTGCAATGACACTATCGCTATCAATATTTGCAATAAGGTTGTATGAAAAGGTTTCAGTGGTGCAGCCCCTGGGCTACCATACTAGTTCTCACATGTGGTGTGGCCTTTGGGCTAACCTACTAGTTAGTCCTCATGCAGCTCTCATGGTGATTTGAGTTTGAGACCCCTGGTCTAGTGCATTGGCTTCTTTGTTTCCAGGGCCCTGAAGCACAGAGATGGTGACGGGAAATGGCCTGGATGGACGTGCCACCCAGGGAATGCTCATGGGCTGAAGATAGGTCCTGTCTGCTGACACCAGGGAGTCACACGGGGGTCAGTCCCTTAGCCACAGCTTTCTTGGGGCCTCTTTTCAGGATTGCCTTGCAGCCTTAGCCACTCCAAATCTGTGCCGTGCACCATGCAAAGCGCTGCACTTCCCCCAGGTCAGCAGCTGCTTGGTAGAACTGAGGGACATTAGGGACAGGGACGGCTCCCCTCTGGGCATTCAGCTTAGGGGATCCAAAGTGGGAGCCATGTTAGTCTAGTTCAGCAAAATAAGCAGAGAGTCCTGACTCCTGAGGCCCTTAAACAAATTTATTTATTGCATGAGTTTTCATGGGAGAAAATCCCACTTTGTCAGATGCTTTGAAGATGGGGGAACTTTTTAAAATTTTAAATTTGTTAGTCTTTAAGTGCCACAGGTGGTGTTGTTCGTGCAGCTTACAGGAGGGAAGGAATCTGCATTTGCAAGTCATCCAGGGGTTGCGTAATTGTTTATCTCCATTTGGTGCTGGTTAGCTGCATCTCCAGCAGGCTGTGTAGCACACCTACCGCGGTGAGGGCAGAGGGCCTCAGGCTAGCAAATCACTCATGGCTGCTTCTCCTTCTCCCTCTTTTCACTAAGTACCCCCTTGTCTCACTGGGGCATGATGGGACCTGCCCAGAAATGACTGTGCCCATTGCACTTTGCCATCTAGAAACCTCCTCCTGCCACTTATTAGGGCTTTTTACATTGTTCTCCCTGGTGTCAGGTAACCCCTGTGGAGCACAGCTGGTGTAAGTTGTGTCCAGGGTTCAAGTGCAATTTTTTCAGATCTGGGACAAAGTTGTAACACAGGCCCCCAGGTAAGGGGAGTTGCAGCCTTGGCTGGACCCCACAGCCCCTGGGCTCTTGTAGAGCGTACCCGGGGGCTGGAAGTGTCAGCAGGTTCCTTGGTCTCTGGAACAAAGCTAGGCAACAGCACGTCCTGGGGGTGGTGGGCGTGCAAGAGCTGCCTTTGACGAGTGTTGTTGAATGTGGTGCATTTTCAGACTGTGGCATAGCTGGAGAGGTACCCACTGATGCCCCAAGGGATTTAGGCACTTCTTTGTTCAGCATTGCAACACCTAGCTCCTCGGCAACTTGGTAGAAGCCTCAGCTGTGAGTTAACAGCCCAGGCGCCCTGTACGGTGCATGGGGACGGAGAGGTAGATGTGACAGCAGTCCTCAGAAGGCAGCAAGCTGAGTGGGGAGCTGTCTACGTAAGCCAGGAGTGTGTGTGAATGCCTGCTCTGGGAATGCCAACAGGACTGGGCCCTGCTGTGGGAATTAGGCAGATCAACACATGGAGTGAGAGTCCCACCGTTCATTGTGGGGTCGGGTGGTGTCGGGACTTTGGTGCTTCCACCTGCTCACTGTCAGAAACTCAGGGGCCTGCAGGGTCATGGTGGTTTGGAGACCAGCGATGATACCTGGATACCTAGCAAAGCAGTTGGAGGATTTAGCCCAAAGTGGCTTGCTCAAGTCTGTGCAGGCAGGGTGTGGTGGAGCTGTCTGATGCTATACCCACTAGGCAATGCTGCCCCCCTTTCTCTGCATTGCGGATCTGTTTACCATTGCAGGGTTCAGTGCCCCTGAGGAGCCAGGGTCTCTTGAGTGACACAGCAGCCCGGCAGGAGATTATCTATCCCTGTTGCACAAGAGCAAACGAATGAACTATTGCATCTTCTGGATTGTGTCATCCCCTGCCTCACCATGAAGTAGAGAGCAGACGCCTAGTGAATGCTGGTTACCTGGCCTGTTGATGGGGATGGATTACTATACCCTGCCATCGGGATACTGTCTTCCTCTGTTTAATCCAGGGGTCTCAAACACGTGACCCACAGGCCACATGAGCCCCTTAACGCTATTTCCTGCAGCCTGCAACAATGCTATTGTTACCAATATTTGCAATATCGTTGTATGAAAAGGTTTCAGTGGTGTGGCCCTCGGGTTAACATAGAAGTCCTCGTGTGGCCCTGTATTAGTCCTCGTGGCGTTTTTGACTTTGAGATCCTTGGTTTAATCCCTCCAGCTCCCCCTTCTCTCTGGCACATTCATGCCTGGGGCCAGACCCCTGTCAGGATGAAATCTTGTCCCCAATGCACTTAACTAAACAGCTCCCTGTGAATCCTACCCTCTGTATTCATCCATTCCACAGTGTAACAGGGGGTCATCTTTTAAGGGCCAAAGACCTGGTGCCACCCAATCCTAGTCACCTGAGTAGATATCAATTGCTCCCCTTATAAAAAGCAGCAGGAAGCTGCAGAAAGGGGCAGGGGTAGGATGCTCAGAGAGACCAAAGTGGAGCACAGAGGCTGCTGGATGTGTACTCAGGTGTCATCAGAATAATCTGGAATTTGGAGGTGAGATTACAGGTAGGAGAGGTTGGCGTATAGCTGGGTAAAAAGGATTTGAGGAGGGACAAGCGAGCTTTTTACTATGAACGTTTGGTATTTAGGAAGCCAGACCCCAAGAAGAGGTGTGAAGGGACACAAAGGGTGTGGGAGGTTTTTAAAGAAGCCCCTGGAATGGATAAACTGAGGCAGGATTCAGAGCAGCTTTTAAGGCTGCCTTGGGGGGGGTGCGTGGGTGGTGGCATGTGCAATGACACAGTCTTAGGAATCTTCCTCTCAGGAAGCTTTTCCTGATATTCAGTCTAAATTTGCCCTTTCTTTCATTTGTCCTTCTGCATTTCTGTGAGTTATATCTCCTTGTGCCAGCCCAAGCACCCTTCACATACATGCAGGCAGTTTCATGTTTTCCTTTACCACTGGCTGGCCAGGTTAGTGGTCTGAGTTAAGACCCTCCCTCCCCCGGTTATTTTTGTGCCTCTTAGAGAAGCCCCCTCTTTCCCATTGACTGTCTCTTCCTGTAGTGAGGTGTCCAGTTCTCAGCACTGGTCTCATAGAAAGGGACTTTCACCTCTGTTGTCCGTGGTTGACCAAATGAGAGTTACTGCAGTCTCAGTGCCAGTGCTGTGCGATCATGGAAAGCAGATTCAACAAGGCATTTTGAGGCCTGGTCTGCACCCAAAAGCTTTGGTGTTATAGCTGTATCCATCAGGCGTGTGAGAAATCCACCCCCCCCACCCCCCAAGACACAGCTGTGCTGAAAAAAGTACAAGGGGATGATGCTTTGGTTCTGGGTAAAAAGCCTTTTGCCAATATAGGTGATTTCATTAAGCCGTACTTTGGGACATAGGCTGTCTGTTTCATCTGTGTTTGTACAGCACCTGGCACGAGGGAGGCCTAGTCCATGGTGTTACTGTGGTAATATAAATAATTAAGAATTCTTCTGCTGGTATAAATCTTATCAATTTCCAAAGGGATAGCCATGTTAGTCTAGTCCAGCAAAAATAACCAAGGAGTCGTGTGGCACTTTAAGACTAACAGATTTATTTTTCACATGGCCTTTCGTGGGAGAAAATCCCACTTCGTTGAAGCATCTGATGAAGTGGGATTTTCTCCCATGAAAGCTCATGCGAAAATAAAATCTGTTAGTCTTAAAGTGCCACACGACTGCTTGGTTTTTTTTGCTGGTATAAATCTGCCTCCACTAGAAGGGTTTGCCCCTATCGCTATTCCAGCAAACCCTTTCTGTTGTAGACAAGGCCAGTGGAAAAATACACTGTGGGCTATTAATACCCATTCTGCCCCTTATGGATGTTTTTGCTGCTAAGGAGTGGTAAGAAATGCCCCCCTTGGACAAGTTGCTCCTTAATTGTTTAGTTCTGGGTTTCTCAGACCTTCCTCAGAAACCCGGTCACTGTCTGAGGGCAGGACTGCTTTTTGGGTGCCGAGTGAAAATAGGTAGATTCGGAGCACAATGCAACACCAGTTTGGTGCAGCCTTAGTAAATCACTCTCCTCCCCCAATTTGCTGGACCACATCATTCTTTTTTGATAGGCATGTTAAATTGGTTTGCTCCTGATGGGAAGGTGGGTGCGTAGGTTTTGTCCCCCGACCAATACATTCTTGTAACAATTTTGCAAGGTGGGGCCCATCTGGACACTTAGGAAAGCTGCTACCTAGGCCTCACATTAAATGAACTTAAGTGATTTTAGCTTGTAATTGAGTCACATACTTCTCACGCCTGTTGTCCTACACAGCTCTAAGGCAGGTGGAAGTCTCTGCTGATGTCTGCGAAATTCTTAGCAGAGGGAATAAAACATAGGTGAGATCTGGGCCCTGCTGTCATACCTCTAAGTACAAACTTGTTGGACTACAATACCCAGACTCCTTAATTTAAAAAAAACAACAAGCAGTTGTGTGGCACTTTAAGACTAACAGATTTATTTTTTGCATGAGCTTTCATGGGGGAAGATCCCGCTTCCTCAGATGCTTCGAAGATGGGTGAACTTACAGAAAGGAATGAAACTAAATGCAAGGGGCTGTAAAACATAGGATCAGGTCATAAAGTTTGTTTTACATCCCCTTGCATTTAGTTTCATTCCCTTCTGTAAGTTCACCCATCTTTGAAGCATCTGAGGAAGCAGGATCTTCGCCCACGAAAGCTCATGCAAAAAATAAATCTGTTCGTCTTAAAGTGCCACACAACTCCTTCTTGTTTTTTCAATGGACTAGACTAACACGGCTATCCTTAATTTAAGGCTGAGTGGGACAGTGTTGGGAGTGAAAAACAGAGCCAGGTGGGTTCTGCAAAGTCTCTGACATGGTAGAGCATTCCTACACCGGCAAGCCCAGTCTCATTCTGTGGCATTTTATAGACATGAATGTTTGCCCAAAGCTAGGGTTACCAGATGTCAGGCAAAAGGAGGACATCATCCTTTTTATGTTCATTTCCTCTGTCCAGCAGGCATTTTAAAAATACGTGATATTATCTGGCTTTTTATTACGGGGTTAAAGGAGGCTGGAATGCCCCTGAACACCCTATTTTTAGGGGGAAGCATTCCAGGGCCCCCTAAAAACAGAAGAAATATTACATTAATGCTACATTTTCTCCTTGTGTCCTCCTTTTCATACTTCCTGGTCCTTCTTTCCATGCTTTGGTATCTGGTAACCCTACCCAAGCCAACTGCAAAGTCACATTCTTGAGTTTTCCCCACAGCACTGGTCCAAGAGCGAAACAGAAGTGACCCTGTGCTGGCCAATCACAACTACACAATGGGGCTAAACTAGTGACTAATGAGAACTGAAGGCTCATGATCAACTGTTAGAGTAAAAGAATTTCTAACAATTGTAAATTAAGAATGAGATTATAGTAGGCTGCTCTTAGATATTCTGCCTTCAGAAATAGCCTATGTCACTGTGAGCATTTCACTCATCTCTAGTACAAAATCCTGTTTTCCTGCTGCTCTACACAGCCAAGAATATACAGGAGGTGTTTTCAGTCCAGGAGAGCCTCTCATTCAGAGCCAGGGTGAATGCAAACCGTTTCCTCAAACACAGCAGGGTCCATCTGCTTCCTGCTGCTGATACTGTTCTGAATTAGATCCTCCCCCTTACTTCCAAGGTGCCCCAACGCATGAATTTTAGCAAAACAGACAAGGAGCCTGCTGGCACTTTTAAAAACTAACCAATTTATTTATTGCATTTTAGCAAGCGCTGTTTGCTTACTGACATTTTCTTAACAAGTTCCAAGGGGTAGCTGTGTTAGTTTAATTCAGCAAAACAAACAAGGAGTCCTGCGGCACTTAAAAAGACTAACACATTTATTTATTGCATGAGCTTTCATGGGTGAAGTGCCACTTCGTCAGATGCCAGAAAGTGGAACAAGCTTACATGGAAACTTGAAACTTTTCTTGCAGCCCACAGTTTCTGCCCAGCTGTCAGTCTCTCAGCTTTTGGGGGGCACGAGTTAATGCTACTCATAGCATTCTTAAAAGCTATGTCATGGCATCAGAAGATATGCAGAATTGGCAAATAGCAAGACTTAAATAGACTTTTGTGCGACAGTCCAAATTCCACCCTCTCTGCCAATGGGGCGACCCCACTGAGGGCAGAATTTGGGTCATAAAAACATTGACTTTCCCCAGGGGTTTTCTTCTCTCTCCCTGCAAAGTTCACTAGGTGAGAGGCTGAAGGTGCAAAACTCAGTATTGCCAACTCTAAATGTTCACAAAGTGAGAGTCAGGCTCACTGTAAATCATGAGAATGGCTTTGAAATTGTGAGATTATGTGAAAATTAATAAATGTGAAAATTTCAATAGCTGTGTTAGTCAGTATACAGCAAAAACAACGAGAGTCCTGTAGCACCTTAAAGACTACCAGATTTCTTCAGGCAGCAACTTTTGTGAGCTCCAACCCGCTTCTTCTGATGCATGATGAAGGTGCATCTGATGAAAGTGCTTCTGATGAAGTGGTTTGGAGCCCACAAAAGCTTATACCCAAGGAAGTCTGTTAGTCTTTGAGGTGCCACAGGACTCTTGTTGTTTTTAATAGATGTGGTATTTTCTATTTGCTGTCTGCTTTTTGAGCCTGTAAGGTACATGGGGCATATTTTGAAGCTTTCCCCATAGCCAAGAGGGCTTGATACTGAAATCCTCACATATCCACTTGACTCCAGGAGCTGGGGCTTTAAGGAAAACAATAATGATCTTAACAGAAGCCTGAGAATTGGTAACATGACAGTCAGTGGCACTTCACTGATGTATTGACTGAACCAAAGGAATGGTTGACTGTGGTGCGTAAATGTTGGCTTTTTAGTTTTGAGGTAGCCCGGACCAATTGTGGCTTGTGAGGAACCTCAATAATATGGGTCTGATGGTTTCCTGCATAGCCTGTGACTCAAACCCTAGCATCATCCTAGTTCAGCCACATGGAGCGACGGGCTCAGATCAGAGCCAAATAGCCACGTTCCCGTCTTCCCTCACAGGCCCTTGTATAAAATGGAACCTGGATCCAACTCAACCTGGGAGCTGGCTTGACGAAACTCCAAACCACATTTTATTCTGTGCCAAGTCTGTCAACATCTGTTTGTCTAGGATGTGAACTATAAGGAAAAAAAGGTTTGTTTGGGGTTCTCCTTTGGCAGGATAGGTCAGGTCAGGTATGAAGCGGGTTCTTAAATCTCATTAGATGTTGTGTATTTCATCTACTGATGGGGCTGGCTCTTTTATTTACAGTCCTATTATAATGATCCTGCTGATGGCCTGCCCAGGCCAGTCACCACACCCAGCACTGCATGTAGGGAGCTAATCCGAAGAACTAACTGAGTGTTATTTCCTGGGCCCACTGGCTTATTTCATTATAGAATCTCAGAAATGCACATTACAATGCAGCTCCTTAATCCCTGTTTACTTGAGGATGATGTTTCCTACTCAAATTACTTGGGGAAAAGAATGAACTCCTTAAACTCCTCCAGCATTCATGCTCATGCCAGGCAGCCAGGGACTCTGTGTCCTGAAAAAGTGCATCAGGTGTTGTCTTCTTTTGTGTAAAATATGGGCATGTGCCCATTGTTCCAGAGGAGGTGGAGTTAGAGACGATGCTGGGGAATGGAGTCTCATGGGGTTATGGGAGATGGAGATAGACAGCAATGAAGCAGTAGTCAATGGAGAGTTCAGAGCTGGCGATCACAGGCCCTGGTTCTCATGGGGGACTTCAATTACCTTGATATCTGCTGGGAGGGCAATACGGCAGTGCACGGGCAATCCAGGAAGTTTTTGGAGAGTGCTGAGGGCAACCTTCTGGTACAAATGCTGGAGCAACCAACTATGGGCCTCATACCTCTTGACCTGCTGCTCACAAACAGAGAAGAATTGATCAGGAAAGCAGAAGTGAACGGCAACCTGGGCAGGAGCGACCATGAGATGGTAGAGTTCAAGATCCTGATCAAAGGAAGAAAGGAAAGAAGCAGAACACAGACCCTGGACTTCAGAAAAGCAGATTTTGGCTCCCTCAGGGAACTGCTGGGCAGGATTCCCTGGGACACTAACCCAAAGGAGCAATGCATCCAAGAGAGCCGGCTGTATTTTAACCCTACTAAGGGCACAGGAAGATGCCATTCCTATGTGTAGAAAGAACAGCAAATGTGGAAGCTGCCCAGCGTGGCTTAACAGAGATCTCTATGGTGAGCTGAAACGTAAAAAGGAAGCTTACAAGATGTGGAAACTTGGACAGATGACTAGGAAGGCGTATAAAGAGAGTGCTCGGACTTGCAGGGATAAAATCAAAAAGGCCGAAGGGCAGTTGGAGTTGCAGCTAGCAAGGGATGTGAAGGATACCGGGAAGGGGTTCTTTAAGTATGTCAGTAACAAGAAGAGGCTCTGAGATGGGGAAGGTCCCTTACTGCACAGGGCAGGTATCCTTGTGGCAGATTATGTGGAAAAGGCTGAAGCACTCAATGCTTTTTTTACCTCAGTCTCATAGGTGGGGTCAGCTCCCAGGTTACTACACTGGGTAACACAGAATGGAGAGAAGGAGAGCGGCCCTCGGGCTGGAAGGTCAGGTTAGGGACTACTTAGAGAAGCTGGATGTGCACAAGTCTATGGGGCTGGACGAACTGCATCCAAGGCTGCTGAGGGAGTTGGTCAATTTGATTGCAGAGCCACTAGCCATTACTGTTGAAAACTCATGGTGAATGGGGGAGGTCCCAGATAATTGGAAAAAGGCAAATATAGTGCCTATCTTCAAAAAAGAGAAAAAGAAGGACCGGGGGAACTACAGACCAATCAGCCTCACCTTGATCCCTGGAAAAATCATGGAGCAGGTCCCCAGAAAAAGCCATTCTGAAATCCTTGGAGGAAAAGAGAGTGATTAGGCACAGTTAGCATGGATTCACCAAGGGCGAATCATGCCTGACCAACGTAATTGCCTTCCATGATGAGGTGATGGGATATGTGGATGCAGGAATAGCTTCAATGTGATATACCTCGACTTTAGCAAAGCTTTTGATATGGATTCTCACAGCATTCTTGTCAGCAAGTTAAAGAAGTATGGTTTGGATGAATGGACTATAAGGTACATAGAAAGCTGGCTAGCTCATCGGGCTCAGTGGGTAGGGATCAATGGCTAGTTGGCAACTAGTAATTAGTGGAGTGCCCCAGGGGTTGGTCCTGGGGCTGATTCTGTTCAACATCTTCATTAATGATCTGGCTGATGGGATAGATTGCATGTTCAGTAAATTCGCGGATGACCCCAAGCTGGGGGGCATGGCAAACATGCTGGAGGGCAGGGATAGAATTCACAGAGACCTAGACAAATTGGAGCATTGGCCCAAACAAAATCTCATGAGGTTCAACAAGGAAAAGTGCAAAGTCTGCACTTAGGACAGAAAAATCCCATCTACTGCTACAGGCTGGGGACTGATCAGCTAAGTAGCAGCACCGTAGAAAAGGATCTGGGGGATATGGTGGATGGCAAGCTGGATACGAGTCAGCAGTATGCTCTTGGTGCCAAAAAGGCCAATGGCATATTGGGTTGCATCAACAGGAGTGTTACCAGCAGATCAAGAGATGTGATTATTTCCCTCTATTTGGCGCTGGTGAGGCCACATCTGGAATACTGTGCCCAGTTTTGGGCTCCCCGGCTGGGATGATTTAGTGGGAGTGGTCCTGCTTTTAGCAGGGGGTTCGACTAGCTGACCTCATGAGGTCCCTTCCGGCCCTGTGTGATTCTATGAGATGTATGACAGGAGGAGAGAGAGTCTCAATATTTTCCAAGGGGAGGGGGGCTGGTCTTGTAGTTAACACACTAACCTAGAATTCAAGAAATCTGACTCAGCCGCCATCTCTCGTATGACCTTCGATAAATCACTTGAGGCCAGATCCTTATCTGACATAGATCACGGTAGCTTCGTTGCCCTATAAAAAGCCTGTCTCCTGACTTCAGTGAGGTTTTGCCAGTTAACACCAGTTGAGACTCTGCCTTTCCTCCAAAGAAGTTCAAAGGGCCCAATTCTCATTTCACGTAAGCTCTGAGCTGCCTATCGCTTGCCAGCAGTGGCAGGGGCTGGATCCGGCTCCAGGCTGCTTGCTGGTAGCGGCTGGGGCCAGATCAGGCTCATCCAGGCCACCTGCCACTTGCTGGTAGCGACTGGAGCCAGATTGGGCCACAGAGCCAGATCAGGCCCTGGAGCAGGAGCAGACCCCGGAGTGGGGAACGGGGCAGCAATGCTCATGCCACCAGCATCAGGTGATTAGAAAGATGGCCTAGGGCTACCTTTTCCCCTTCTGGGTCCTGCACTGTACCTTGGTCAGCAGACTTGGAGGAATTTAGTTCAGAGAGGTTAAGGGGTTTGTCCAAAGTCATACTGTTAATGAATGTCTGAGCCAGGTCTCCCTCTCTGTCCACTAGGGCAAAGCTGTCTTTCATGTTCGCCTGAACCAGGCAGGCTTTCAGGTTCATGAAAGCCCGTCACAGGAAATTGCTGAGCACTCTGTGGGTCAGATCCTTAGCTGATGTAAATCATCCAGCTTCATGAACTTGCCAGTTACCACACGCCAGCTGTGAAAGTGACCACACAGACCTCAGAAGCACTGAGTTGCCCCAGCCAAGTAGCGTACGCACTTTGTTTTCCACTCATTCTTGCTAAGCAACCTATCATTTACTTTTTATTACGTCTACAGATCTAAATGTCTCCTACTTCTGCACTGGCAGGCTGCAGGAGATGAAGGGAAATGCGATGGTCAGAGATGCTTTACAAAGTGAGATGTCGCAATGGTGAAATCGTGCGAGGATGGGACCCAGTGACTTCCCCAGCCTAAAAAAGGTGTTTGCGCCAGGCATTGATTTATGCATCCATGTAATGAGTAAGTCATTACGGCTTTGTATGATTCATGCTTTTATCCTCAATGTACTGTACTGTGCATCCAGGGATGGGTGAGTCAGTTTGGATTGAATGAGAAGAACCTCAGATTGTCATCTGTCTTTCATGCCAAACCAAGTGAACCATCCTTTAAACAAACAAACAAACAAACAAACAAACAAACAAACAAACAAACAAA